>JADRCD010181395.1:0-22591 GCA_019843815.1 Montemys delectorum
TAGAAAGAAAGAAAGAAAGAAAGAAAGAAAGAAAGAAAGAAAGAAAGAAAGAAAGAAAAAGAAAAAAAAAGAAAACGTTAACTGACTTAACAGGGTATGTAGAGGGGGACGTGTGGCTATGGTGTTGTAACCGTTGATACCAGTAGGAGGAGACGTTGTCACGTATTGATTCATTTTAAAGCCAAGAAAGTGAAAATACCATACCACTGGTAAAAGGACCTAGAGAATCTGAACAAGTGGAAAATCGGTGGCAATTTACTGCAATGATCTTTCTACCTCCTGAGGGAGCAAATTCAGTCCCACACTTGTATACTGATTGCCACCACACCAAAGCCCTTATCCAGTAGGGAGACACTGACCTCCTCCCAGGTAGGGCTCTGCCTGAGCCTCGGGCTCCAGTCAAAGAGACCCTGAGTGGGGAGTGCGGATGATTATAGGAAAGACAGGAAGAAGAGATGAGAGATAGATCAGGAGGGCTGTCCAGCAAATACTGCAGTATCGAGGTTACTGAGTACACCACTGTTATACTCCACAGTGCTGTGGGAAGCAAAATCACAAGCTGGAAGAAACAATGACTGACATACACCCTGGTTGTCTACTCTCATCCAGAGGCCTCTCTGCCCCTTCCATCAAGATTAATAAAATGTCCAGCCCTTTGCCTTGAGCCTCAAGTGTATCTCCTCTTATCCTTCCATTCCTCAGTGGGCCAGGAAATCTGCCAGTTTGCAAAACATCCTTCCAGGCCACAAACCCTGATCTATTTTGGCCCTGCCTACCAGACAAGCTTTTACTCTGCTAGAGAAACAGGCAACTGGTTCCTGACACAGCTCCTGGATCACAGCTGGTAAAGTCAGAGCGAAAATTATCTCAAACACCTTCATGGAATGCAAAGAAGCAGATCCCTTTATTACCAAATCCTACAGTGATTCCCTCAGCTCAAAATTGAATCCTTTCTTGTACCTGCTATTAAAGGAAATAATGGAACAATGCAAAAGCATGCAAACTCATTTGAGGCCAGCAGTGCAACAAGATGTCACTTGGGGTCTTACTTTAATTTCCATAGATTGTAATGCTCTGTACAAGCAGTAGATCCTAAACAGCAGATCCAGAAACAGGGAGAGAGAAGGCGACCTGGCACACATCAGAAAAGTTACCTCTGCTTTCTTGTGCAGAGGAATTTATGAAGTGATCAGAGACTGGGGGTCAGACTCCAAAGCAATACCACGCTAAGTCTAATGCTCACTCCTTCTTCCTGTACCTTAGCCCACTGTGCTTTCACCTCCTATTCACTCAGCTCACTGGAGATAAAGCAAAGACCACAGTTCACAGGATCTTTAGGGCCTGGACTTCTTTCTTGGGCAGGGCAGAATTGATACAACAGCTCTAACCCCACAGTTATGAGTCTGTGTCCAGGCCAGTTTTGCTTTTCTGTATAGTCCTTAAGACATTCCAGTTCAGGCCATAGTATACACTGCAGGTTTCTTACCCACAATCCCCTGCAAGTAGTCGGAAGACTGTATTAGTTAAGATAATTTCAAGACTGCTTTGATCCATAATAGAAACAAATACCTCTTATTTTATTCCACATCAAATGAAGGTGTTGGTGCATCATCAGTGCTAAGGAAATCCAATCAAAATATTAAAAACTATACAAACAAATTGTCAAGGACATTCCATAAATAAAATTTAAATTGGTAAGATTCATGGGCCAAATCCTCTTAAAACTAACCTATTGATATCAAATGTCTTGCTCCTGCAAGTTAAAAACCCAAAAGAACTAGATTTATTCTCCCATCCATTTGGTTTGTTCCAGGGGTTCTCTGCCTCTGAGAAACCTCAGGATGCTTCTGCAGCAGAAGACTGGAGGGGTGGTGAGATAGGTGGTGCTCCTTTCCCATCACCTTTCAAGAAAGATAGAGGTAGGCAGAGACCTTCACTGACAAAGTAGCCAAGTGTTAAAAACATGCCAGTAGCAACCCCCCACAGTCTCCTTCAGAAAGGAGAGCAAAATACATGCCAGCATTATATAGTAGTAAACTTAGATAAGGGGCTTACAAAAAAAAAATGCCATCAGCCAACATTGCCCTGTATGCAAAACTCAGAAAAGATGACCAGATTCAATAAGACTGTGTGAACAAGGTTATACACCCCGGCCAGGGGCCATTTTCCTAAGGGTGTAAGACTAATTTGTGTTTTTTAAAAAAATTACCAGGAGATAGAGGTGGGCAGATCTCTGAGTTCAAGGCCAGCCTGGTCTACAGAGCAAGATCCAGGACAGAACTACACAGAGAAACCCTGTCTTGAAACACACACACACAAAAAAAAAAAATAGAAATTAAAAATTATCAATCTATGCAAAACTGTGGTTGACAAAACTCCACATCCATTCCAGAGCTGTGCTCCTGAAGAATGTCCTCCATGTGCTGTTGTCGTTTCAGAAACATCCTCTAACTTCAGATTTAATGCTGAGAACCGGAAAGAAAACAGTCGAACAAACAAGAAACGCAAACATAGCTAATGTTCCTGAAACTAGCAGCAAAGCAAACGAAACTGAGTGAACACTTCATCCAGGAGCCGAAATCCTTAGCAGTACCAAGACCTACAAAAAAGAAATAAGAGCCCTACAGTTTCAAAAAGTATATGACAACAACAATAACAAAACCACATACACAGAGGGTAATGATGACGCAGAAAGGAAGAAAAGAAAGGAAATGATTGAATAAAGCACCTCAAGCCAGTAACTCATGAAGGCAAAGTTAAGAGGTACAGGAACAGCACACAGCAGAGTTAAGCTGGTACAGGATCGGTGCACAGTAGAGTTAAGTGGGTACAGGAACTACACCCTGCCTGGGAGCAATCAGAATTTAAGGGCTGGAGAGATGGCTCAGCAATTAAGACACCAACTTAACTTCCAGAGGTCCTGAGTTCAATTCCCAGCAACCACATGGTGAATCACAACCATCTGTAATGGGATCCAATGCCCTCTCTTCTGGTGTGTCTGAAGACAGCTAGATTAATGTACTCCATACATCTAAAATAAATAAATTTAAAAAAAAAAAGAATTTAAAAATGAAATCAAAAGCAGCCAAACTTCAGTAGAATCAAAATAACTAAAACTCATGGATACAAATCTAACAAAATAATGTGCCACATCTATATGAAAAGATAATACAAACGCTGATGAAATAATCAAAGATATAAACACATGGTCCCCAACGTGAATAGGAAAACTTGGTCTGCTGTGCTGCATTGTGTCCTGGCCAAATATGCAGAGGCAATGCAGTCTCCATCACCATACAGCTGTTCTGTAGACAGGGACAACTATTTCCCAATATTAGACAGACAGGAGCCAGCATCACTCCAATCTTTACCTCCACACTCTCACTCTGCTCTGTGGTCAACCTCTCTCTCCCTCTTTTATAAGGAAACTTACATTTAGGGCCTACTTGAATAATAAAGAATGATACCACGGCCTTATGGCCCTAAGTGACATCTGTCAATTGTAATTCTCCATAGAAGAGGGCACTCATAAGCTCAGGGGGGTTGGTACCTGTATGCGTTATAGGACTATTGCATAGCCTACGGCTATTTTGAGAATCACTCCAAACTAGAAGCAACTAAGTAGCCTTTCAATAAATGAATGGATAAACAAACTGATAGCTTCCTAAGCTAGGATATTATTCAGCAATGTAGTTAAACCACAAAGTGTTAGAAGTTGGTCACACATTAATATGTGACATGGGAGGAGCAAGTATGAAAAAGTATGTACTATGATTCTGTTTGTGTGCTATTCTAAAACAGACAGAACTACAGAGATAGTAAAAGACCGATACCTGTCAGTAGTTGAGAATGATATAGGGTCTTGAGTTGGAGATGTTTGGGGTAGCAACACTATTCTATATGTCACTGAAATTGTCAAGTTCATCACAAACATGGGAATGGCCAGACAGGTCTAAGGAGAAATGATTGATTGGCCAGAGTAGGGTTATGAGAACAGCAAAGGACAAGAGGGAAAGAAATCAATGATTCTTGACATAATATATAATATGTACATATAATGTGTAATGTATAGTTTTGGTAAGACTATTAATTTTCTAGTATAAAAATAGTTGAAATACACACACACACACACATATATCATCACTGATAATATTCATTATTTAGGGGATGCAATTTATAATATAATATACTGGCCTTATTTAAGACATAATCAAATTAAATACAGGCAAGGGCATTACCATACAAAGAAAAGCATTTCAAACTTCATAACTATCCATCTGCATATGAGGTCAACTCTTTTCTTTCATTTATTTTTCTAGGAAGACAGTAGAGGCTGGAAGCAGATGGACCCTCTGCAAGAGCTACATCTTTATCATGGAGGAAAGGGAGAGGAGAAGAGAGAAAAAGGGCAGGGGATAGAAAAGACAGACACAAGGAGAGACAGAGATTGGAACAGCAGAAGTTGCTGCAGTCAAAGAATGGCTTTAGACGACTGACAGGCCTTATATCACTTTGACATTGTAATTCTACAGATTCTTACATACACATCAATGTCTGTGCTTTGGTCGTGTCCTCAGCAGGAATTCAAATAAACATCAGCAAAGGATCACTTGAGTAAAGCAAACTATAATGGAAATCCACAGACCAAAGAAGGGATTTGTTCACTCTCTATTATTCATGTGTCCTGTGTGCATGTGTGCATACCTATGGTTTTGTATGAACTTGATACAAGCTAGAGTCATCAAGAAGAGGGAGTTTCAGCTGAGGAAATGCCTCCATGAGATCCAACTGTAAGGCATTTTTCTCAATTAGTGATCAATGGGGGAGGACCCAGCCCATTGTGGGTGTTACCATCTGTCTTAGTCAGGGTTTCTATTCCTGCACAAACATCATGACCATGAAGCAAGTTGGGGAGGAAAGGGTTTATTTGGCTTACTTTCACATTGCTGTTTATCACAAGGAAGTCAGGACTGGAACTCAAGCAGGTCAGGAAGCAGGAGCTGATGCAGAGGCCATGGAGGGGTGTTCCTTACTGGCTTGCTTGCTTCTCCTGGCTTGCTCAGCCTGCTCTCTTATAGAACCCAAGACTTCCAGCCCAGGGATGGCACTACTCTTTTGATCACTAATTGAGAAAATGCACCACAGCTGGATCTCATGGAGGCATTTCCCCAACTGAAGCTCACTTCTCTGTGATAACTCCAGCCTGTGTCAAGTTGACACACAAAACTAGCCAGTACACCATCCCTGAGCTGGTGGTCTTGGGTTCTATAAGAAGGTAGACTGAACAAGCCATGATGAACAAGCCAGTCAGCAGCACCCCTCCATGGCCTCTGCATCTGTTCCTGCCTCCAGGATCCTGCTATGTTTGAGTCCTGACTTTCTCCAATAGTGAACAGCAATATGGAAGTGTGAGCCCTTGCTTTTTGGTCATGGGTTTTCATTGCAGCAATAGAAACTTTAACTAAGACAATACTATAGGGAAGTATCAACCAAAATGATTTCAGACTTGCAAATGATCTGGTACCATACAAGAGCAAAAAGAGGCAAATACAGGATTGTGCAAGTAAACTTTAAATACACTTAAAATAGTCAAGTTTTAAAGGCAAAACCCATCAATTTCAAAGTAAATGAGGTTGTGTGGAGAATTTTTATTTGAATTGTATTTCCAGTTTGGTTACTGAAACTGGCAAATACATCAGATCGACTGTATTGCCATCACAAAACTTCTATTCCATGTGTCCTATCTAAAGTCAGTGAACACTGATGCTAGTCTTCTGTTCTCCACCTGGATATTGACTTTAAAATGCAGTGGGACTGGTGTTTGTGTGGGTCAGTCTTTGCCAACTCTGTGCCAAAAGTCAGCATGTTTAGTCAGTAGCTTTTTTCAAGACAGGGTTTCTCTGTGTAGCCCTGGATGTCCTGGAACTCACTCTGTAGACCAGGCTGACCTTGAACTCAGAAATCCACCAGCCTCTGCCTCCCAAGTGCTGGGATTAAAGGTATGTGCCACCACTGTGTTGTTCCAAAGCAGGGGGCCTGGGCTGCGGCCCCAGCCTGGCTGAGGCTCTCTCTCTCTCTTTCTCTCTCTCTCTCTCCTGGGTGGCAGGGATCTGCTGCTGAGGCCCAGGTCTCTCTCCCTCTCTCTCTCTCTCTCTCTCTCTCTCTCTCTCTCTCTCTCTCTCTCTCTCCCAGGGGCTGGCCTGTTTGCTGCACAGCACATTAATTAAAAGGGAGGCAATGAATGAATGAGTTATTTTATTGTAGGAAGGAGAAATATGCTGGTTGAGTAGAGAGAAAGGAGAGGAAAGAGAGAGAGAGAGAAAAGAAGGAGAGGGAGAAAGGCAGAGAAGAGAAGAGAACAAAGAGCAGAGAGGAGCGAGAAAGCAAGAAAGAGGAGAAGAGTAAGTGAGAGGAAGAAAGAAGAGAGAGTGAGGAAGTAAGAGAGCAAGAGGGTGAGAGAGTAAGAGTTAGAGAGAAGAGTAGGAGAGTAAGAGAGTGAGGAGGGGCAAATCACCCCTTTTATTGTATGGGGCGTGGCATGCCTGGCTTGTCAGATGACTGTGTGTAAGGTCCAGCTAGAATGTAGGAAGTTTGAGGCAGTGTCTGCCTGATAGAGCACACATCTCCTGCAGGGGCAGCTGGGAGGGGTCTGGGCTGAAATCTGAGCCATTGTTCTCAGGCACAAATCATGGAACACCTACTGTCCCTTGTGGACAAATTATTTTGCTCAGTGGGTCTCCGGAGTTCCGAGGTGGCTGCTCTCCTGGACTCCAGCTGTCAGAACTGCCCACTGCCCCACACCACTGCCCAGCTAACTTCTTTATATAGGTTTAAAAAGCATTCAGAAAGTGGTACAAGAACTTATTTCTGGGATGCCAATATCCCTGGGATAAGTGATTGTGTAGAAAATAGGGCCTGAAATATACTTTAATGACACTGCAAGAGTTTGCAATAGCACTGGGAGAATATAAACATCTCTGTTTTCTGAAGGTGGTCATAAAATGGGAAAATACATAAGACATTAAAATGTAAGCCCCCATGTCTCTTTAGGAAACAGCAACCATCAAGAAATATGATCTTACCTTTAGCCAATTGCAGTGATGAATTGTTGGGGCATAATGGGTTATCTGGCAAATATCTCACACCCCCTTCCTGAACATTTTCTCAGAAGGAATGTGCTCTTAAGGTTAGCTGTCCTAAGAAATAAATAGAAGTGTTTCAAAAATAACCTAAAATGGTGTAAGCTGCTAAATTATGCATGGGAACACTGAAAGGAAACTGTCCAGTAGATGTTAGATCCTAAAAACAAAACCTAATAAAGCAAACCACAGGTGACTTGTCAAAAGACCCTGACCTCCCCAAACTGCGCACTCTACACCACACCCTACAAGGTGCAGAACAAGTGATATTCAACACAGTGAATCAAAACAGCAACAGTCTCAGAGAGGATGGCCCAAATGCAGCTCAGTAAACAGAATGGTAATTAAGCTCATTTAGAACCACTGCAATCTAAAACACATTATATGTGAGCCTCCTTCCCAGGAAACCAAAAATATAACATAAGCAAGACCAGGCACTTCTCGGCGGGCAGGGAGTGAAGCAAGAGAGCCGCATACAATCATTCACAGATTAACCTCCAAGCACATACATTCATCTCCGTTTGTTTTTATCTAAGAAGTCCACTCACAGGGCATCCCTGAAGGACATCCACACAGTCTAGCTATCAAGATCTGTGGTGATAAGAGATACTGTGAGGGTAATGACAAAATTTGTAATTGAATTACAAACTCAAGCAGAGAATTTCTATCAATAATTAATGCATTGTCGTGTCAATAAGATAGCTGGGTTGAGATCGGCAGAACAAAAAGCAGTAATTGCTGAGTGCTTCAACATACTTTTGAAGATCCAAAACAGATGTAGCAATCTCTTTTCTCAAACAGGTCAGCATTTTGCTGAGAGATGAAATTACACAGAAATAGTTAGCTCTTTGCTGGGAACACTAAGAAAATCAAGGCCAAGGCTGGGAATGCAGTTCTTGATCGCTGAGTGCTCATGGTACACTTCTTACATTCAACTCTTCTGGGGTTACATCTGACCAAGAGAGAATAAAATAACCGTCTAGTATCCTTTCTGCTAAACACTCTGATAAAAGCAGTCTAACCAAAAGCAATTTAGGAATAAATTGTTCATTTTAGCTTTCAGATCACACCCTATCACTGAGGGAAGTCAGGACAGGAAGGGGTTCAAGCAGAAGAAAGGCTGTTTGCTGGCTGGCTCAGTCAGGCCCATACTTAGCTAGCTATGCATAACCCAGGACAAACCACTCAGGGAACAATGCCTCCCAAATTGGGAGGGCCCTCTATAAACAATGAAGACAATTCCTGACAAACTCACCCACACATCAACCTGAGCTAGGCAGTCCCTCCATTGAGACTTTTCTTGGGTGACCCTAGGCTGTTGATTATTGAAAGTGAAGTAGGGCAATGACCTATGACATAGGAATGGTTCTAAAAAGAAGCTAGAATAGCTTAGTCAGCATCACCTGAGAGTTGGCTACAGGTGCAAACCTAGAGTCCTGTCTGGACTTAACTGATCTGATGAGCCTCTGAGTCTGTGTGTCAAGAAGTCCTCTGTGGGTTTGTCATACCTGCTCTTGGTGATAATAGGAAGATTAGAGACCAGGAGAAAGCTCTGGTGACAAGGGTGCTAAACTTACTTCATCAATTCTTTGAAGGCATTCTTCTGTAAATATAACCAACATCTGAGTAGTAGTTTTGGTTTTCGTTCATATAAAAGAAAACTTGGAATTAAAATTGAACGCTCATGGGGCCAAAATAAAAAGCCATATTATAATAGTGAGCATTACAGCTGCACATGGCTCATGAAGATTTTAGCCATACTTTTCTGTACACACAAACACTGTGGTTAGTGTGTATTCTTAATGAATCCTTAGTGGATTCCTGGGCTTGTATGTTCATTGCTTCCTGCCCCAGTTGATAGAAGAGGAATAATTTACAGTTTACATATTCACTATTGAGTTTTTTCGTGTGACAATTTAATAATGAATTTTGATTTGGGTAGACTTTTTAAATTCATTGATAATAATACAGGGCTGGAGAACTGGCTTTGTGGTTTAGAGCACTTGCATAGGACCCAGCTTTGATTCCTTGCACCCACATAGAGGCTTACCACCTCCTTAAGGCCCAGCACATGTTGTGTACATATGCCATGCAGGCAAAACTCTCATACACATAAAATAATAAAAAGCTAAAATATTTTTAAAAGTAAGCCATCACACCCATCTTCCCTCTGTTAGCACAGGGATAAAGCTGATTATAGGATGGGAATATTTGATAATCATTGAAAGTGCTGCTGGTATAGATGATCCAGGTTCTGGAGGACAAAGATTGCTGTTATTTGTGTAGTTAGTATTTTCTATTGAGTAGTTAGTATTTTCTATTCTTAGTGAAATAGCAAAAAGCTATCCAGTGTGATAATCCCTGATCAGAATAGAATAGCATTGCTGTTCTCCCAGAGAAGTCTTCTGGTTTTAGTGGGGCAGGAGTAGAGATGAAGGCAGTGAACTTTTCTGCCTTCACTGGGATGAGTATGGAACAGTCCACTGACCTTGGAATAACTTTCCAACATCACAGCATCGCCACACATGGCTCAGGGAAATTGCTCTTGAGTATACAGAAATTGTAGAAAAGAAAAAAGCTGTCATTGAAAAGTCATTTGCAAAAGGTTTTGCAACCATAGAATTGTGCAAGTGTGTACCATTCTACCACCGAGTAGAGTTTATTTCTAAGTAGTACTAGACATCCCATTTGGCTCCGAATCTGATTCTTTGTGTCTGACTTAAATGCAGAGGAGGAAAACTTTGCTGAAAAACTGTCTCGGCACCAGCCGTAATGGTTCCTATCCCTAAGCTATACTCTGGACTCAAAGCTTTGATTAGAGTCTTTGCCACTTTCATCATCAAAGCGGATGTAGAAAGCAATGCTAGGATTCAAAACTTTCCTTGAATTTGTTCCCTAAAGGGGATGATAACTATTTCCTGTCTAAAAAGGCCCTTGTGTGGTCAAGTACAAAGTACCACTCAAGTTTCCTTTGGAGCCATAAAGTTAGCTCCATGTGCATGTGTGACATATTTATCAAGAATTCCTGAGGGTGAAAACCTTGCATTACTTTAATTTTAAAATCCTGGGAAGAAGTGACAGTGTAAAAGTCACATACTTTCTTAGTAATTGAAACTCCTTGAAAGTTGATCGGAGTTTTTTATTTTTTTATTTATTTTTTTTTTTTATTTTGATTTTAAGTTAGTTTTTTTTAAATTAGGTATTTTCTTTATTTACATGTACATTTTCCCTTTCCCATCTTCCCCTCCAAAACAAACAAACAAACAAACAAACAAAAGCAAGAACAAATCCCTTTTGCCTCCCCCTTCCCCATGCCTGCCACCCCACCCTCTCCCACTTATTGGCCCTGGCATTCCCCTACACTGGGGCACAAAACCTTCACAAGGCCAAGGTCTTTTACTCCTATTGATGATCGAATTTGCAATCCTCTACTATATACCTGCTTCCAGTACATTCAATCCCACCCTGTATAGTCTTTGATTGGTGGTTGGGTCCCTGGGAGCTCTGAGGGTACTAGTTAGTAATTGTTGTTCATCCTAAGGGGCTGCAAACCCTTCAGCTCCATAGAACCTTTCTCTAACTCCTTCATTGGGGACCATGTACTCAGTTCAACGAATGGCTGTGAGCCTCTACATCTGTATTAGTCAGGTATTGTCAGAGCCTCTTAGGAGATAGCTATATGCTTGTCCTTCCTTCCGTCTCTGCTCCATAGTTAATCTCTGCCACTCCTTCTGTGGGATACAGAAAGTGTGGTACATCTACACAATGGAGTACTACTCAGCTATTAAAAACAATGGATTTATAAAATTCTTAGGGAAATGGATGGATCTGGAGAGTATCATCCTGAGTGAGGTAACCCAATCACAAAAGATCACACATGGTATGCATTCTTTGATAAGTGGTTATTAGCCCAGAAGTTTGGAATACAAGAAGAACGACCCACAAACCACAAGAAACTTTAGAAGAAGGAAGACTAAAAGGTGGACATTTCATTCCTTCTTAAAAAGGGGAATCAGTTGATCGGAGTTTTAAAGTGTGGCCAACACTCCTGCCTTGCTGAAGTTAGGGAAAGTATGAGAACACTCCTCTAACAGGTGGAATCTCGAAATTTTCTTGTGTTCTAAAGTCTAAAATTGATGCAAGTAAATGGAAATAAATGATGTTGTTCAAAGCCTTTGTCTGCTATTAACAGCTTCCCTTATTTTTCTGAGAATTCACCCCCATTAGCTCCTCCCAAATCCCCCCCACTTCCCTTCTCACCCAACATTTTGTCCTCTTGGTTTTTTTATTTTGTTGTTGTTCGTTTGTTTGTTTGTTTGCTTAACTCATAAGGTTTATGGGGCCTATATACTCTTGGATGTGTGGCTTTCACTGCATAGTGGTCTATCTACCAGGGCTATACCCCTAAAGAAAACTGAGTCATCCTTTCCCCACAAGTCACCTGCCAACATCTCCATAGCTAGGGGTGGGACTTTGTGCTTCCCCTCCATGGTAGAGTTTTGTCTGGCCTGAGTTTGTGAAGGTCTCATGTGTGTTGTCTCAGCTGCTGCAAATGCGCATGTGAAATGCCCTTTCATGTCAAGAAAATTTTCCTTCGAGTCATTCACCATTTATGTCTTTTACAATCCTTCTCTTTTCACTCCTTCTTCCCTCATTGTCTCAAGACTCAGGTGGGAGGAAAATAATACAGATAGATGTACTACTTAGGTCTGAGAATTCCGTAGTCTCTTATTCTCTGCATCTTGATCAGTTGTCGATCTCCATGTTGGTCTGTCTCTACTACCAAGTTAAGGCTCTCTGATGAAGGTTGCCTAATGCACTCATCTGTGTGTATAAAGATAAGTCGTGAGGAGTTGTGTAATACTATGTCTGTTTAACAGAGTAAGTAGTAGTTTTTTCCCTAGGTCCTATGACGCATATAGTCATAGGTTCTTGGCCCCCACAATGCAGGTGTGGATTTTAACTTGGAGAGGATTCCTAAATCCAATCAGAGCACGTTTAGTTCTTCTCATGACAGTTACTCCACTGTTGCACCAATGAACATGTCTTACAGGCCTGGTAAGTTTTGTTGCTTGAAGGATTCACAGGTGGGTAAGATCAGCAATTCTTTTATCCTCCTGTAGTCTGCATCTCTAGCCAGTGGCGATGACACTTCCGGGTGAGAATCAGCTTGGTGTCTCCATGTTCTATGATTTAGGTGTATAGTGTCTTTAATAATGTGGCCCTACGGTCAAATTCTGGGGGGTAGCTAAGAGCAGTGGCAATAGCTTTAAATGCTTGAGGGTCTTTAGAACGTCACTTGCTCACAATCCAAAAGGAAGTAACCCATTCTTGGCACTAGGTTGTTTATTTGTTTTCCTGTGGTATCTTGTAGGGCAGTGGACCGTGACACAAAACATGGTAAGGTCGAGTGGGTTCAGCAACTCCAGTATCCTCAGACCAGAGAACGGTAGGCATTTTGTCTACTTCTAACCAGGTTCCTGTCACATGATCGTGTCACCCCATAAGAGGACCAAGCCAAGTCTTGCAGTGTCTAATATGGATATTGTTGTCCAATTGTAGCATAACTACATTTTAACTATTTTATATATGTGTATGTATACATTTTAGGAAACTTCTTCAGTACCAACAGACTGTAAATGGCATTAGTACTAGATATCCCTCTATATATTCTCTCCTTCACCCTACTTTACCCTTCCTTTCCTCATTAAACCCTCCCTATACCATTATTACTATTTAACCCTTTAAACACTTCATTCTCTCTCCCTTCTGTTGAAATACCTCCAGTGGCCCTTTATTAATTTCCTGACCTCTATGGGTATTTCCAGAAGACACACATGTCTGAAGACTCCATTTGGGAAATTATCTTAAACTGTTGTATTCCCAGCTCACAGATTCATTTCTCATGGATTCGAGCTTAGCACAAATGTCAGAGCAAATGTGAGTGAATTTAAATATTCTGTCTCCACCATGCTCAAGCCATGTTGCTCTTGGGGGTGGGGGTGGAGGGAAGGGACATGATAGATAGATACCTCCACACACAACAGCCCTGAGCTGTACAGTCACATTCCTCGGAGAGAAAATCTGAGAGATAACAAATCATACAGGTATTAGTTTTGTTTTGCTTTTCCCCCCAGCTTCTGCTCATTTCTTTGGGATCTTCTGAGAGACTTCCTATTTCCTGTTGGACTGCCCCCTTCCATTTATGTGCCATTAAACCCTAAGAGTGACTTCTTTGTAACTTTGACTCTTAGGATGTGCATCCTGTATCTAGGCCAGTCAAGATAGAGGAATGCTATTACACAGGCGACTTCTCACTACCCTGTGAGGAGTTAGCCCCTTATATTTCAAGACTAGGAAAGAACATAAATAAGGGGCTGATCCCTTAGACAAGAAATGAAACATAAAAAGGAAGACACTGGGAGCAATTTTGTACACCTGCAAATGATAGTTTTATTCCCTATCATAGGTATGGAATGATCATCTAATACAAAAATATAGCTGATCTATGAGAGTAGATTCTTCAAAAGAGTAAATGTTCTAGTTTCCTGTGTATTGGGAATCAGAATTTTTAAGAACATTTACAATGCTTAAAGTTGTAAATCAGAGAATAAAATACTGTTCTCAAGCCATGGAATTAATGATCTCATTAAGATATGATTAACTGGGGCTGGAAGATGGCTCAGCATTTAAAAGCACTGACTGCTCTTCCAGAGGTCCTGAGGTCAATTCCCAGCAACCACATGGTGGCTCACAACCATCTGTAATGGGGAACTGAAGCTCTCTCTTCTGGTGTGTCTGAAGACAGTGACAGTGTACCCACATACATGAAATAAATAAATGTACTGGCTAGTTTTGTGTGTCAACTTGACACAGGCTGCAGTTATCACAGAGAAGGGAGCTTCAGTTGGGAAGTGCCTCCATGAGACCCAGCTGTGGGACATTTTCTCAATTAGTGACCAAGGGGGTAGGGCCCCTTGTGGGTGGTGCCATCTCTGGGCTGGAAGTCGTGGGTTTATAAGAGAGCAGGCTGAGCAAGCCAGGAAAAGCAAGCCAGCAAGGAACATCCTTCCATGGCCTCTGCATCAGCTCCTGCTTCCTGACCTGCTTGAGTTCCAGTCCTGACTTCCTCTGGTGATCAACAGCCATGTGGAAGTAAGCTGAATAAACCCTTTCCTCCCCAACTTGCTTCTTCTTGGTCATGATGTTTGTGCAGGAATAGAAACCCTGACTAAGACAATAAATCTTTAAAAAAGAAAAAAAGAAAAAGGAAAGAAAAAAGTTGACTGGCTGAAAGCAACTTCTTCATTTTACTGATACTTATAGTTTATTAAGGAACAGATTTTTGTCTCATATGCTTCATTGTATCATTTTAAAAGGGTTGACCAAGAGAAATATAAGTGGCTATCACAATATCCAACATAGGACTCTCAAGCATAACCACTTGGCACAGAAACAAAACATAGTATATTTTTTAACTTGTATGTTCATGTGTAAATTGATATAGCATTTCCAACAGTAAGAAAATGAGAGCACCTTAAATGTTTATCAACTGATGATTAGATAACTGAAATGTTTTACATATATACAATATAATTTTGAGAATATATTTCTAGTGTTCAAGGCAGGACTTCAGGCATGTAATCAAGAATTCTCACACCTGAATGAGCTTGATATTTCAACAGTTGTGGTTTCCATCTCTCCTTTTGTATGTTTTGAAATCTTGTTGAGCCCATGGATTTTAATCTTGACTAGTTTTGTGAAAGCTAACTGTCCCTCAGCATTGATTAGTGCACTCATCAGGACCAAGGCTTAAGACCAAGATTCAAGTTAGGACAAACCAAAAGTAGCTTAATTTATCCAATTTATACAATGAAACTACCAATATCATTGAACTGATATTTATAATACCCTGATCTACGCAGGTTGAGATGGAAGTAGAACTGGGATCAGAGAGCCCATTGAAACATTGCCTTTATTACAGTCTGTATCTTTTTCATTTGCTTGGTTTTTTTTTATGTTTGTTTGTTTGTTTGTTTGTTTGTTTCACTAGAGGGCCTCACTATGTAGCCCTGGCCATCCAGGAACTCACTATGTAGACCAGGCTGGCCTTGAACTCAGAGATCCAGCTTCCTTTGCCCCTCAAGTGAATCAAAGGTATGTGCTACTCCACCCAGATCAGTCTGTACCTTTGTAAGATTCCAGAGCAAGGCACATTTATTTCCATGCTGTGTAAGTTTGTCACATGTGTCACTTTGCAGCCTGCATGTGCATCACGTTTTATTCATGAGACCACAGCATCCTCAGGCACATTTAGAATATAGCTTCAGTGCTCTGCTCTAGACATTTTGTATCAGCTTTCAAGCCTTCACAGGTTGACTGAAAACACTAAATAGGTGTTTGTTTTCTGTAGACTGGTGCTACTCTGCTGTTTGAAAACAACTTCTGAAGCCTGAAGTATCTGTTGAGTAATTCTTAAATGATCTAAATACTGGAAAATGTCCACACAGTGCTGACAGATGCATGGACCACCTCTAAGTACTTATACCACAAACAATAAGTACAGCCCCTCCAAAACAAGAACAGTGCCACTAAGTAGAGTATTTGATTAAATGCCATAGTCATACAAAAACTTGATCCTAGCCTTCCTTGTAGAACTCTACCAAATAAAATCCAGTATTAAAATGCTAAAAATATTGGGATTTTATAGATTAATAATTCTAGAATTTGTCACACTGTTATTCCTGACCAAACCTCCTATATAATTCCATAAGGGCATGCTTGAGTGATTGTGGTTAACTCATTTATCCTTTCCTATCTTTTAATCTCATAAGTATTTGATGAGAAGACCTTCCTTTCCTGAAATAATGACAGCGTTAGACCAGTGCCTTTGACATCTGGTACAACGGAGTATCTCTGAGAAACATCCTTCCTGGGGCTTTTTCACTGCATGAAATCAACACTGAAGGGAAAATACTTTCCAGAGAAAGTATTTACTTGGAGAAAACCATGAGGAACTATACAGATATGCTTGGATAAATGGAGTTACTCAAAGACAGAGAGAGAGGTTATTTCTCAGACCACCTACTCTACCTGCTTTCCTGAGGGGTAGATAGTTGTGCATGTAACTCAAGGGGAGAAATGATACAATTATATTTTAATTTCAAAAATAAAAATATGTTAAAAGTAAACACTGATAAGTGAATATATATATACATATATAATAACAATGATATAAAATAGCTGAATAATCTTATGGTACATCCATAAGAATGGTATATTGTTGGATTAACCAGTTACTACCAGCAGACCAAAAGTTTCTTTAAAATGTGCATCTGGAAAAGAAAATTGTTTTCTTTTTTAAGGCAAGATATCACTGTATGGTCTTGACTGGTTCAGAGCTTACTGTGTAGGCCTGCCTGGCCTCAAACACATAGAGACTCTCCTGCCTCGGCCTCCAGAGTGCTAGGATTAAAGGGTGTTCTATCACACCAGCTCCTGAAAATTTTTTTGATGTCATTCCTATTCTTTCTGTTTCCAAGTAAAATAAGAGTGGTGTGATAAATCTGTTCCTATAACTTTAATTTCCCATCTCAATCCAACATCACCAATCTGTTTGTTATCTTGCAAATGGGAACCAGTATCATTAGACATGAAATGAATTGTGAAGTATCCCATTGGAAGCAAAGTATTGAAGGTTACTGGCATGGGCAGATGATATTTTGATGATGCAAATTTCCTGCAAACTATTATAGACAAAACTGAGTGAGACAAATGGTTGCTAAACACACTTGGAAAAATCAATGACTTTCTGCTAGCTCAGACTGGTAGACAGGGCATGCATCATGTAACTCCTATTGGTACTTGCTGTCATGGGACAGAGGAGAGCTAAATGCCATGGCATAATATTCAGCTATGGAAGCATCTGAGCCAAGAGGGCCTGAGATAATTTTGCTTGGACTGTGTTTGCTCAACTCAAGCACAGCACATAGAATACAATGGCCAAGTGATTGGTGTTCGGTGGGACAGTGGATGATGTCAGGATGATGTGTTGATAAGCACCACTCAGATCTGTTGATTAATAGCCTCAGGTCAGGAGGAATGTGATCAGGCTCTAAGGAGCAATAGTCCCTAACCATAAAGAAGTGCTTAGTTACTGTTCTGCTCCATTTGGCCAGGTATAACCTGTCCTGCTTCAAGTAAAACCAGAAAAGATTAATAATAACTTCCTGGTAGCTACCAGTGTGTGTGTGTGTGTGTATGTGTGTGTGTATATGTGTGTGTGTATACATATAAATATATATAAATGTAATATATATATACATATATATATATGTATATATATATATTACACATTCTGTTGGTTCCTGACAATGAAAATTTAGGCAGTATAGGGTCAGGATTGTCCCAAAAAGGAGTGACTTGGTGGGACAAGACAAAAGGTTGAGGATCTGTCTGGGCACTGCTGGGCAAGACCTTAGCAAACCCAACATAATAATTATCTATAGACAGAGTAAACAGAAAAAGATATCCAAATGGCTGGAGAGATGGCTCAGCCGTTAAAGGCTAGGCTCACAACTAAAAATACAAGATATCCAAATGGTCACATGGGCAAATACGCCCATTTACAAACTGGCCATTTACCAACCAGAAGTTACTTCAGGGTGTTTGGAATACTTAAAGACAGGCCAGCCCTGTCCTCTGGAACCCTGAGGCATCCACTGAAGGTGATATTAATGCAACTATTCAGTTGCTTAATCTACTTTAAAATATTTTAATTTAAAAAATATATATGTGTGTCTTTGTATGGGTTTGTGCACATGAGTACAGTGCCCATTGGGGACAGAATAGGGTGCTATCCCCCATAGACCTGAAGTTATAGGCAATTGTACATGCTGGGGCATCAAACTAGAATCCTTTATAGAGCAGTACACACTCTTAATTGCTGAACCATCTTTTCTGCTCTATCAATACAATTTATTTATAATTCAATTGATCCTTGGGCCATAGCAATATTAAGGCACACAATGATTGATCAGTCACTGTTAGATATGTTGCTGATAGGTCTAAAATCCTGGTTTTTGGAGTTTGATATAAGTAGGTATGTGTTTTCCATTTGGTTCCTAGATAGAGACTTTCTTGGAGGTAGCCTAAATGTCCTGGGAGAAAATTCAGATAGCATCCTCAAGTGGCTGGACAAAGATCAAATGTAATGTGTCTAGTAACTTTAATAATGTGCCATACATGCACACTCCACTCTGACTAATGCACTTAGTAACCTGTTAACAACCTAGGACCCCCATTGCACAAAGTAGCAACTCCCTAAACTCCAAATAATGAAATAAGTTTTCCTTTCCCCATGACCATTAAACTTGGACAGTTTCTACTCAAACACACTTCCAGCATATCCAGGTACAAGGGAAGTAGAGCCAACTCAGCTTAGACTGGCTTCAGGTACATGTGCAATGAAGCAAATTGTATCCTCAAATTTAACTTTTAGGGATAATCCCCTCTTTACATCTAATGCCTATTCAGTTAGACATGCATATGATTAGAATAAAATTGATCAAGATAAGGAAGATGCAAGGCATAAAAAAAAAGTTATGGAAGGAAGCAGGGGGCTGGGGGAGGGGTGGGAGCAGAATCAGAACAAGCCTTGGGAGGGAAGGTGTCAGAGGAGCCTGCTTCAATCTCCTGGGCCATTTTAGGTCAGTATGCCTACAGCTATGTGGCTTGAACCTAGTGTCTTGTTTTATTTTTGCTCATTTGACTTTAACTCATCAAGTGTCTGTTAACTGGAATGGAGAGTGAAGATAATTGGCGAGAGAAAGGAAAACAGTGAGGGAGAAAAAGAGGAGAAAGTGGGGAAGGGAGAAACAAGAGAGGAAAGGAAAGGCATAGAGGCAGAGAAAGATACAGAGAGAAGACAGATAAGGGCAGAGAAGGACAGAGACACAGGAGAGACAAAAGAGACACACACAGAGACAAAGAGACACACAGAGACAGAGATATACACAGAGAGTCAGAGAGACAGAGATAGAGAAACATAGGAGAGACAGAGAAATACAGGAGGGACACAAAACACACAAACACACACGCACACAGACAGAGATACAGAGACATACACACAGAGTCAGAGACACAGACAGCCAGGGAGACAGAGAGACAGAGAGACACATACACAGAGAAAGAAACAGAGAAACACACACACATACACACAGAGAAACAGAGACATACACACAGAGTCAGAGAGACACAGAGAAAGACAGAGGGACATATACACAGAGACATACATACAGAGTCAGAGACACACACAGAGAGTGACATATACACAAAAACAAAGAGACACAGAGACAAAGAAACACAAGAGAGACAGAAAAATACATACAGAGAGACAGAGACACACAGAGAGACAGAGAAACACAGGAGGTACAGAAAACACACACACACACACACACACACACACATACAGAGAAACAGAGACGTACACACAGAGTCAAAGAGATACAGAGACATACACACAGAGACAGAGACATACGCAGGAGAGACAGAAACAAAAGAGAAACAGAAAAGACACAGAGAAAGAGACAGAGAAACAGAGACATACACAGAGTTAGAGAGACATAGTGAGAGACAGAGAGACATACACACAGAGACAGCGAGACACACACGCACACACACACACAGACACACACACACAAATACCCACAAAGACAGAGCGACATACACAGAGACAGCCTGATTTACAAAGTTGAGCAGCCATATGGATGGCAAGCACTACTGTGGCTAATTATTTTTTTCCTATAGGAAGAAGAGCCATTTACAAACTCTCCTTCACTTACCCTCCTGTCTTAACATTCCTCATTGCTCTCTACAGCTAATGCCTTATGCAGTAGGGAATCCCATCTAAGAAGCAATCTCATCTATTTTAAGCCCGTTTGGCTCAGTGCTGCCTTGAGAATAGCACCAGCCTTAGTGAGGAAGTATTAGAGGACTGCAGAAAGGCAATGTGAAAAGATTAAGTTGAACCTAATTCACTTGTTTCCTTGTTGGGCTCTAGACCTTCCTCAAGTAACCCACGAGGAAAGGGAATGCTTAATGATCATGTAAGCTGAGAGATAATGGAGGGAAGATGCCCTCATACCCTTGTGCAGATTGCTTGAATGCCCTCCTTACCAAGAGCTCTGCATTTCCACCCTTAATGTGAAAGCTGACAGATAAATGTTGCCAAGGAAAGCAATAAATTCCTTACAATAATGTTAATCTCCAAAGGCAAACTCCATTAACCTGGTCGCTTAAGGACAATAAGCTTCGGAGCTCCCAGGAGAAAGAGAACATGATTAAGAAGTTAAATAACAATAATTACTAGTCCCTGTAACCTGAAGACACCCCAGGGATATACAAACCCTTGAATAGGACATGCTTTATGAAGGTGTAGGACTCTCAAGATCACTTTCCAAAGAACCATTTAACTTTGTAATGACATACTAAAACAAGAGACGTGGGGAAGCAAGTGAATTCTTTACCTAGGATAACAGTCCCGGCGGTTATCACATTTCAGGCGCTTAGTGGGATGAATAACGCTACTCAAATGATGTAATTAAAACTTCCCACTAACTGCAAAGCAGCCTGAAGTGTCCTGGCTGCTTGGACATCTTGTCCTTTGCACACTGATGATTTCCAATGATATGTGAGTCACTTGCTCAGAATGCAGGAATCCTCAGAAAGAGCTAGTCCCTTGAAAAGAACCTCATTGTTGACCAGATAATCCACAGATTATTTTTTTTCCTTGAGTAATCAAGAAAATGAATGCCTGTTTAAATCTGAATCCTGAGTAAGTATTATCTCAGTGTGATGTCCTGCTGTAGACTTGTCTCCTGTAAGGCTCAATAAGAGATGGTTCCTCAGAGGAAGGTGGGGTGCAGCTGTTTTCATAGAAAGTTCCCAGGAAGAATCTGAGCTGGAAGGAGGAGCAAGAGCCAGAATCAGCTCAGCTCTACTGTGTGTGTGGATGGGTTGAACCAGCCCATCTTAGAGTACATAAGTATATGGTCCCCTTCCTGATGATGATTAGCCTTCCTGCTGTGCAGTTCAATTTATCCAGAGATAACATCAAACAGTTTCGCTCTGGACATGGCACAGGATACTGAGATTTCAGTATGGGCAGAGATACCCCAGTTGGATCCCATGTCAGCCAGCGCTTCTTGGATTGGCAAGATGGTGGGCTGTTATCCAAGAAGGGCAATTTCTCTGTAGAGCAAATGGAAGTGGGAGTGAGTTGAAGTGGTGTGGAAGAGAACGACAATGGGAATACTGTTTTACGGAAATTTCCTCTAAGGCTTGAATAACACTACTAGAAAAACAACAGCCTAAAGTCCTGAAGGAGAAAGCATGTATGAGCCACTCGGCATAGGGTAGGGACCAAGGCAGGTGGGGTGGGAGGGTAAAGGCTACAGGGAAGCCTTCTCTAGTGAACGCACTATATTGTTTCTGTTCATTCCTGGCCCAGTGAAAGAGATGATGTACTCAGGATGGGATGGCAAATTCCTCTTACCTCCTCTGAAGAAACTATTTTGAAAATTTCAGTTTTAATGAAAGATACAGTGGTCTAGGGATTGCAAGCAATGCTGTATATTTATATGAAGGAAATATAAAAACACTGACAATAGTGTGTGTATGTGTGTGTGTGTGTACATGTGTGCATTTCTAAAGACAACGTATTTAATGCTAGACCACTACATCCACATCTTCATCTCTCATTACAGCATCTGTTGTTATTATTGTTGTTGGTGTTGAAAAGAGGGTCTAAACAGAGAAAATAGATCTGACAGCCAAAGAGTAACAAGGAATAGAATAGTTTGGGTATAAAGTGAGACAAAAAAAAAAACCAAACAAACAAAAAATAACAAACCAAATCAAAACAAAACAAAAAAGCATTCATCACATAGATCCTTCAAGAAAGGAGAAATGCCTCATAAGAAGTCTGCTTGAACAAGAGTCAAGCACAGATAGAGGTCTGGCAGAGACAGGCCTTGGTGTAGATGGTAGAGCCAGAGTATGGAGTGGGCTTGGTTAAAAAAGAGCAGGCCAGCCCAGGACAGAAAGGCCAGCATTCTTGGTGTCCTTTATGGTGGAGATTGCTATCAGAGAGACTCTTCTTAGAAGGAATAGCCGGGAGCATTTATTGCTGGTAAGTCCTGGTGAGCTACAGAGATATGTCCCAGTGACAGAAGAACCACAGTTGTCTGTCTTTGTTGAAGCATCACTGAGCTGAGCAAGAGTCGTGTAATTACAAATAGCTTGAAAATTACAAGAGCTAGATATCAGCTCTTGAAACACCCTTACCTCCTGCCTGCCAACAACTTTTCTCCTGAGCACAGACAGACTGAAGACAGGATTATTTAGTGTAGACCCACTCCCTTAGACCTCAGCTAGCTGTGTGCCTTAGCAAG
>JADRCD010181396.1:0-11005 GCA_019843815.1 Montemys delectorum
ACAACAAGAACAAACTTCTTTTGCCTCCCCCCTCCCCATGCCTGCCACCCCACCCTCTCCCACTTATTGGCCCTGGCATTCCCCTACACTGGGGCACAGAACCTTCACAAGGCCGAGGTCCTTTCCTCCTACTGATGATCAAATTTGCAGTCCTCTACTATACACATGCTGCCAGAACATTCAGTCCCACCCTGTATAGTCCTTGATTGGTGGTTGGGTCCCTGGGAGCTCTGAGGGTACTAGTTAGTAATTGTTGTTCATCCTAAGGGGCTGCAAACCCTTCAGCTCCATAGAACCTTTCTCTAACTCCTTCATTGGGGACAGTGTACTCAGTTCAATGAATGGCTGTGAGCCTCTACCTCTGTATTAGTCAGGTATTGTAAGAGCCTCTCAGGAGATAGCTATATGCTTGTCCATCCTTCAGTCTCTGCTCCATAGTTAATCTCTGCCACTCTTTCTGTGTGTGTTTGGTTCCCCTTTTTAAGAAGGAATGAAATGTCCACATTTTGGTCTTCCTTCTTCTTAAGCTTCTTGTGGTTTGTGGGTCATTCTTCCTATATTCCAGACTTCTGGGCTAATAACCACTTATCAGAGAATGCATACCATGTGTGATCTTTTGTGATTGGATTACCTCACTCAGGATGATACTCTCCAGATCCATCCATTTCCCTAAGAATTTCATAAATTCATTGTTTTTAATAGCTGAGTAGTACTCCATTGTGTAGATGTACCACACTTTCTGTATCCATTCCTCTGTTGAGGGACATCTGGGTTGTTTCCAGTTTCTGGCTATTATAAATAAGGCTGCTATGAACATGGTGGAGCATGTGTCCTTATTACATGATGGAGCATCTTGTGGGTATATGCCCAGGAGTGGTATGGCTGGGTCCTCTGGTAGAACTATGTCCAATTTCCGGAGGAACCGCCACACTGATTTCCAGAGTGGTTGTACCATTTTGCAATCCCACCAGCAATGGAGAACAAATACTCCATTGACAGCAAAAATTATCCAAAAGGGTTAAAAAACATCAGACTTCCCTGTGTGCTGTGCATGGTGCTTGCTTTATGTGCTGTTTTTAAAATATCCTTTCCCCTTGTAAGTAAGCATCGCCCACTGGGGCATCTCTTGGGGTTGGCGGGACTCTAGTTATACATAAAGTATGTGCTGTCAGCTAGAAAGGACTTCACATAAACGTAACGATTATATCCTAGTTACTTTTCAATAAGGGCATGTGTTTCACTCACATAACTTATATTATAATATGTGAATTATAACTGTGGTAAAAGAAAGTAAAACAAAGAAACTGATCAGAGTTGTTTTTCTTTCCTCCCTACTAGAATCTTATGACTGGTGAAAAACAAGTATGAGAACCCCAGGCCTTAGTGTAGGCAGGGACTCTGAGACACTGGGTGATTTCATGGTGATTAGCTTCAGGCTTTCCGGATTGTCTTGAAAACTGTGCACGTGGTTTAATCTCCCTACTCTTCCTTTTGCTTTCAGAACCTATCTTTACACTCACCAGAGTGCCGTTAAAGAGTATTTGGAGGGGCACCAAGCCTAAATATTCTGAGACTGTTCACCAAGACACACAGACAGAGTGAGCCTGTATTCGCAGAGATCAAGACAGGTTTTCTTTTTCTTTTCATTTTTAATCTTTTCTCCTTTCTTCCTTCCTTCCTTCCTTCCTTCCTTCCTTTCTTTCTTTCTTTCTTCTTTCATTCCTTCCTTCTTTTTTTCCATTCTTCATTTCCCTCCCTTCCCCCCCCCCCCTCCTCCCTCCTTCCTTTTTTCTTTCCTCCCTCCTTCCTTCCTTCCTTCCTTCCTTCCTTCCTTCCTTCCTTCCTTCCTTCATTTTGTCCATCCTTCATTTCCCTTCCCTCCTTCCTTTCTCTCTCTCTCTCTCTCTCTCTCTCTCTCTCTCTCTCTCTCTCTCTCTTTCTTTCCTTCTTCCTTTCTTCTTTCTTTCATTTTTTTTTGTTTTTGAGAGAATCATTAAAGAAAAAGCCCAGTGGTTTTTGCAGTGAAGACTGGCAGAACTAAACCCACATCTTTCCCCAAAGCTTCTGAATACGGTAACTATTGAGAGGTCCTCAGTCTCTCTTCTAATATGTTGTTGCATATGTATTTTCTGTGTTGTAAGAGAAGCTGTAACTTCATTTTATGGAGTATATATCTCTATAGAAAAACAAAGCTGTGAATTCTGGAAAGGACATTGGATTATGTCTTAGAGGTTATGTGAAAGCACACTTGATGCTTAATCACATATATGCAATTCCTCTTCTTGTGTAATTCACTGCTGCTTTGCATTTTTATTCTAGCTAGTTTTAGGGATAATATTTTATAACCATTAATATTCGATATTCCTCTGATTAAAGGAGGAGGCCTCTTTACCTGAAAAATTTAGCATAACAGCGTGGTATATGTGTGTGTTAGTGTGGTGGTGTGTGTGTATATGTGTATGTGAGTGTGTCAGTTTCACATTGGTGGTTTCCTCTTTCTTCTCTCTCCTGTATATTTTGTTTCCGGTTTTTGAAGTTGTTCATTACATTGTTTCCAGTGAGACTATGTTTTACACCTTAAAATAATGTGAGAAGGCATTCCTGAGTAAAGAAACTACCCCTATTATTGAAAATGTGAGGATTGTAATATTAAAGAGATAGGAAACTAATTTGAATTAGCCTCAAAACAAGAGTGTCTGAGAACACTGGCCCAAGTCATATTTCACTTTCCTCTGGAATAGGAGAGACATAGTTTTGCCTATTTAAAGTACAGTTTGCTGACGGCCCATCATCCCTAAGACAGGAGCACATCTACTAGTCAGCCTAGCTCAGCACAGTGCTGTGACTTGGGGCTTCCTGTTAGTTTTCCACTTCTCGTGGTTCTTCTGAAGGGAAAAGCAGAGATCACTAAGGAATCTTGTTTGTACATCACAATGTCCCTTTGCTACTAAAGATCAATTATGACTCATGATTTCCTGGAAAATATATGGGCTGAATAAAAATTACTCCCAATTAGAAAACCAACTGTAGAATAAATTTTCTTCTTAGTGTAACTTCTTTTACAAAGCCTCAGATTTCGTTCTTTAAAATAGTAATGTTTCTATTTCACTTGATAAATACAGTTTACATATGGTAATTAGTCAGCATTAATTTGAGTGTTTAAATGTGCACTGCTGTGGCTTAGAGTTGCATCTGGCCATGTTACTGTTGTCACTTTTTTCTGTTAGACCTGATTTTATATTTCATGAGAATTTATGGGTGAGATGTTTCTCTTTCCAGCTAGACTATGAATAAATGAACATGTCCTTCAGTTTCCCCTGTAATATCTATGGCAGTCACGAGACTTGTTGATGTGATTAGGTCTCCCTTATTTTCTTCAGGCAGGTGGTTCCCTAGTTTTCAACAGAGCTGAAGGCAAACTTAATCTAGTTGTCAACTGGTAGGTCATTAAAATGATTTTTGATGATAGATCACCATGCAAATTTTGGCATGAAAAGCTGACATGGGTCAAAGAATCCTGACATTTTTGTGAAAATAACCTTCACATTTTTAATCTTCCTTTTTGTTAACAACTTTTCCTGGTGTTGTCTTATAAAGGTGGAAAATAGGAAAAAATTGATGACATAGTCTGTTTCATTTGGCAAAAAAGAGATATATTTATGCATTACTGAGTCAATTGCAAAAATATTCTCTCATCCATCAATGTGGACTATTTTTGTTTCATAATTATTTGTCAAAATTCATAGTATAGGTATTTTCACAGAATCAGTGCTATTAGTATTAACACCCACTACACAACAAATATTTTCCACCTTACAGAAATAAGTGGGTTCCTTCATATTAGCATTTATTTTGTTTAGGTTTTCTAAGCATAAAAAATTGATAAGGTAAAATTATGTTGGAGAAATGGATTATAGTTAAGTTCTAGATGCAATCTAACAATGTAAAGAGCATACCTACATTTATTCGGGATTGTAAGTTGTCACATGGTCCTCTCAAGTACGATTGGCTATACTTGAAAAATGTGGAAACCTTATTTTCAAAATCAAATATATTTTTCCAGATATTGATTCTTTCTCAATTATTTAAACTCATGACTAATTGGGGTACAAAGTAAGAAGCTTTGGGGACAGTTTTCCAAGCTCCTTTTGGAGTTTAAACAGAAAATATCCATGTTTACCTGCATCTTGTTGATAATCCTCATTGTTATTTCAGCTGGAAGAACTATCATTTCCTCTGAATTTTTCCTTGTTTATTAATTTCAGATTCTTTTGTGGTTGTTCAAGTCTCATTTTATAGTGCCTGCTGGTCTGAAGCTCACTACATATCCTAAGTAAACCTTGAAATCATAGCAATCCTCCAGCCTCAGCTTCTTGAATGCTGGGAATACAGGCAGAACCCATCAGGCCACACTCTTCTGCATCATTTTAAGAACTTGTTTGAATGAGTTTTATAAATTCTAGGTTCCCAGAATTTTTCTCCCTGAAGTTCACATGCCTTGTAAGGGCCAAATATAAAGTCTCACACATGGAAAAAAAAACTCATCTATTAGGTTGATATATGTACAAATTCTATGAACTAAATGAAAACTTTTTCATTATTTCAAATTCCTTTGATATGGGTATGCTTTCTTACATTCTTTTATTTGGAAGTATGTGAGACTTCTAAATCAGCAAATGAGAGAGAAGATTAATGTTGAGGAATCTCACTGGAAGATAATGCGTCTGTACATTTCAGATGGATAAACATATGGGCAAGCCATAATATTTGGAAGAGCTTACAGCTGGGAAGAAAATTCGAAGTATTTTCAATTTGATATGCACTAAATCTAATAAAATATTTTGAAGGTGATAGGAGGAATAATGAAGCTCTAATAGGGTAGATGACCATACAGAGACAAGTCCCACTGAAGGCATAGAAGAAAGCAAAATATTTTGTCAAGAAGCCAATTTGCATGGCTGGAACAGCTGTATCTTTAATTGTTTTATTAGCTACTTTTTTTTTAACAACATGAGTCTCAAAGCAATAAAATTACTTAGGCAAAGCAAAGGGATTTTTTTCATCCCATTTTCTTATACTTGTTTAATTTTTCTTGAGGCTAAAATATTTCTTAACTTCCTCAACTTTTTTTTTTTAGATATTTTATTTACATGTAAATTTCTCCTTTCCCAGGTTCCCCTCCAAAGAACAAACAAACTAACAAACAAACAAACAACAAGAACAAACACCTTTTGCCTTCCCCCTCCCCATGCCTGCCACCCCACCCTCTCCCACTTATTGGCCCTGGCATTCCCCTACACTGGGGCACAGAACCTTCACAAGGCCGAGGTCCTCTCCTCCCATTGATGATCAAATTTGCAATCCTCTACTATACACATGCTGCCAAAACATTCAGTCCCACCATGTATAGTCCTTGATTGGTGGTTGGGTCCCTGGGAGCTCTGAGGGTACTAGTTGGTAATTGTTGTTCGTCCTAAGGGGCTGCAAACCCTTCAGCTCCATAGAACCTTTCTCTAACTCCTTCACTGGGGACCATGTACTCAGTTCAATGAATGGCTGTGAGCCTTTACATCTGTATTGGTCAGGTATTGTCAGAGCCTCTCAGGAGATAGCTATATGTTTGTGCTTCCTTCAGTCTCTGCTCCACAGTTAATCTCTGCCACTCCTTCTGTGGGTATTTGATTCCCTTTTTTAGGAAGGAATGAAATGTCCACCTTTTGGTCTTCCTTCTTCTTGAGTTTCTTGTGGTTTGTGGGTCGTTCTTCCTGTATTCCAATCTTCTGGGCTAACGACCACTTATGACAGCTTTCTATAATCTAGAACTGGTGATGATGACATTCTTCAAATAGTAATTTTTATATCCTGATGTGGCCTATAAGAGATGCAGTTCATATCTGGGAAGAGGCTACCAACAGGTCTGTGCTGTACCATGCAAAATACATGTTCACAGGATGGAAAAAATATTTTGAGAGTTGACTAATTATATGTCCTTAGCATTTTCTGTATTCAAGAGCACAGCTGATAACCCCCCACCCATTTTGGTTACTTGTTATTAAGGCATTGCTGACATGTAGTATATCTGGAAAGGAATACACAAATTCACACCTTTCAATCAAAATGCAAATTATTGAATTCATAAATTAGAAAAAGCCTCATGATACTTAGAGAGTCAAATGTTAAATATTAAAATCAATAAGAATACTAAAACAGGATGACTTTTTCTTTCTTACTGTAGTGCTAGTAGTACAAATGAAGGTGAACCCATCTTTATTTGTGGTTATGGCCACAGCAGAGTATGTGCATTGGCAGGCTTACTCTCACATTGTGTTTGCACAGTTGTGAGAAATATTCTTTATATGAAATAAAATCATGACAAACAATACACCTAATGGACCACGTTTTTATTAATTTAAAATAAAAGTAGTTTTATTGAACTCCTGGGTAGAGTAATCTATGCAATAAAGGATACTTGATTTAAAAAGTAGTAGAATATGTGAGTCTCAAGAATAATAGTATAGCAATATATTTGGATAACTTATATGATGGGTCATATTTTATACCGTGAACAAGACTGACAGAATTTCTTCTCTTAATTTGGATTGTTGATGGTAAGTTAGACTAGACAATAAACAGGCACAAGACACGTGCAGTGGACCTGCATACTATAAAGGAAAACCAATCTTAGCAGTGAGGTAAAGAACACTGATGCTGCCTGAATGTTAATCATAGGACCTGATCTTCTTTCTCCATCCAATATGAAGAAAATCCCTGGAATTTTCAGGAAGCTTATATTATGAATGTAGGCATTAATAAGAGCACGCCTGAGTTTACATTCTCAGAAAAAAAAATTAAAATGCAAGAGAAGGTTCATGTAATTGAAGGAGAGTGGCAAAGAGCAGAATTACTGAAGACAAGACCCAAAAGAGTTCCTAGAAGAGCATCACAAAGGTTTACTGGGCACATAAGAACTTTAAATCATGCTGAAGGAGCTGGAGTCATGCAATAGTGAGAGATTCCAGTTTTTTTGCTGTGTAAGGAACAGACTATGAAAGTGGTATATCTAAATCAAAGTCACAGTGATCCTTACAGTAGTGGTGAATAGAATCTTAGTCCGACTGGTAGCTTTGTACCTGACCAAATGTGGCAGGATTCAGGAGAGACCTTAACGGTGTATCCAGCGAGAATTTTTAAGATGTGAAAACAGATGGAAATAACATATTTATGCATCTCTCTTTATGCATATGTGGCTGTGATACAATACTTATGACCAGCTATACCAATTGATAAAGGAAATGGCTGTGGTGGCTCTGAAAAGAATTGACCCTAAATGAGAGTACATTGAAACAGGAGAAGTTACCAAGAGGTGACTGAAATTAATATAGCTAGAAGATAGCTGCCCAGTCAGGGATTATAATTGACATGGAAGACTGTGTCCAAGTTTGCTCATGTGACTTCCTCTTAGCACTGAAATATAAAATGTGATGATGTGAGGTGTCCTTGATCTGTGCCTTAAGAAAATAATTGAAGTCTCCATTTTCTCATTTCCTGCCTTCTGGCAGAACTAGAAAATTGCTCGACTGATAACAGAAATGGTACACAATTTTAACATCTTCAAGAAACTGATATATTATGACTAGGAAACAAATACTTATTGCATATGAAATTATTTTTTTACTGCTAAATTTACCAAGACAAATTAGTACTAGAATACAGTTGATATTTTCAAAATTATGTAGTACTAACTTCAACATCGGATAATAATAAACACTGACATTAGAGGTTGAGAAAAATAAACATGTTTTAGCGTAGTATACTTTTGATAAAACTGTTTCTGTTGAAAAATTAGGTCATTTGTCTGTGATTCTAGGACCAGAGGTTAGAAAGCAGAATGTTATAGTTTCTGCTTATTTTTATTCTTATTGTACTTTATGAGCCACTGCCATAAAGGCATGGCTTTAGATAAGAGTTATTAACTTTGAAAGCTAAAATAAAAGGAAGTATATTAAATACTCAAATGTAAAGGCTGACAAGGTTGAAAATATCTTAATGCACATGAGCCTATTAGCCACAGCAGGAGCCACTACATTGTGCAAATATGTAGTGGATATATAGGTGAGAAAGAGAAGCAGGCTAGTTTGAGCATTATGAGTAGAGGTAGAACAGGAACTGGAGCTATGAGGGTAGAGAGAAAGTCTGTGATTAGCCTGCCCTACCCCCTAAGGCCATAATAAAGTGCAACCCTATGCTGCTACTAAGGGCCATATCTGGGTCCATGACCACACAGCAGCAGAGGTTTGTGTCAATGTCCATGGCTCATATTACCACTAAAGATCATGGTCCATCTGGGACCATCTAGATGTCCAAGGGCTGTACTTAACTGGCCCCACCATCACTGGCTGCCACACTCTGGAGGGCTGGCCCCACCTCTCTTGGGATGCAGTATTTGGGAGACCTGCATCTTGCCTTAGTAGGATAGTAGAGCTGGCCCCCATGGTGAGACTTGAGTGGGCGGGCCTAGAGCTAGCGTGTGAGCTCAGGAAAGCTGATCTCATCACTTGTCTGCTGTGAAGTGGTGTGATTGTGGGGATGGTGCTCTCCAGCCCTTGCTTCTCGCCAGCTATCTGTGGCAGTCAGCAGTTGGAAGACCTGACACCAGGGTCATGAAAGTGGGAGAGCTGGCCCTGCCCTTTAGCAGAGTCAGCCCTGAACTTTGAGTGGGCAACACAGTAGAAATGGCTCTGGTGGAATGGGTACTGGTAAGCCAATCCCAAGGACCTGAGAGTGAGAGAGCAGACCATTCCTACTGTTGACTGCAGGACTGCACCATTGGTTGATCTAGCCAGAGCAGTGCTGGAGAGCTGTCCCTGTTGGTGCACATGTGGGAAGCTGGCAGGCCGACCAACTCAGCTGCCACCCAGGCCCAGATCCAGGGCTTTCAGTTGGTCCACCCCAACACCTACCCCAATTTTGAACTGCTGGAGTGCATGAAAAGGCTGGTACTGTAGATTCAAAGCTGTAGTTTCCACTGCAAGAGATTTCTATGCCCTGTTTTGTTGATTTTTTTTTTTTTTTTTTTACTTTTGTATTTTCTTTGGGAGGGAGGTTGTAAGAGCAGAAGGCAGACAGGCAGGGATATGTGTGGGATCGGAGTGCTCATGTGAAATTCACAAATAATCAATAAAAAGTTTTAAAAAATATCTTAATAATCTAGAAATCAGTAGTATGAAGTAGGATTGGGGAAAACCTCATTGCAGTGTCTTCACTGACTCGGGCAGTTCTCTAGTAGATCAGTAGTGTGGGAACTTTGAAAGAATCATCTTGACATGAAATTTTAAGCCAAAGTTTTATCACAAAGCTTTTGTCATTTGCCCAGATCTACACTCTGCCTGGTAGAATTTCATTAACAACATGAAGCAGGAACTGCCATGTACTATACAGTCCACTCTTTGTCCACTGGGTGTTTGTATTGACTCTTCCGTCTCTGAAGCAACATTGCATGCTGGGTAGCAGGGTGTGGAAGAAAGACATTTATTCACCCTGTGGTTCATGGATGAATAGACTATAAATAACTCAATGTAAGTCTTTTGGAGAAAAGAGCATATTGATAGAATTGCTACAGTTTGAGCCAGGTTCTATCACTAGATCGAAGTTTCTATCAGATAGTCTAGGCATGAGAGGATGTGTAGAAAGATATTTAAAAGTCAAAAGACTTGGTTGAGACAGTGCTGCCTAGCTGTTATGTAAATGTATTGTACCCTTTCCACACTGCTAAATTAAAAAGAAGGGGGAAGATACTTCACAAAGACCTATCTGACCTCTCCAGATCCAGTTGCATCATGCAACTAATTTGACATAAGGGAATATCTATATCTATATCTACCTAGATATATCTACATAGATATAGATATAGATGTTCTCAATCAAAATGGACCTTACAATAATGGAACTCTATATCACTTTCTGATAGATTTGGGTCAGGGGAGTCATCAGATTTTTTTTCAGATGACTGTGCTACAAAATGTAAACAAATTTTGTTTTTCACTTATTACTATGAGAAAACAAACACTCCATATAACAGAGAAAGTATGTATTGAATAACATCAAATAAGCTTACAGGCTATTAAGGCATTGAATCTGAAGACTGCTACAATTGACATTATTTGATTACTTTTTATCAAAAATATGTGGGCTGAGGAGAGTGCTTAGTTCATAAAGTACCTGCTGCCCAAGTATGAGCAGCTGAGTTTGGATTCCCAGGACCCATACAAAAAGCTGGGTGTGTCAGGGCATATCTGTAACCCCAGCTCTAGTGGACTGGTGAAAGAGGGAGAAGCAGGCCAATCCTAGGAGCTCTTTGGCAATCCAATTCATATAATCAGTAAAGTTTAGATCAATGAGGAGTCCTGTTTCAAAAAGTAAGGTGTGAGAGATGGAGGAAAACCTGGCACCTACCTTTGGCTTCTTCATGTAGATGCCATGTGCATACAGCCACATAAATATGTATATGCGACACGCACATATGTTCATACATGGTAGTTGTTTGTCATTGACTCGATTAGGAAATTATTATTATTTATTATTATGATTTTTTTTGTAACTGAACCTGAAGCATGAGAAAGTTTTAGCTAGTTGCCCACAGTCACCTAATGAGTAGGTAACAAAATGGGGATTCCAAAGCACATGTGTCAGTATAGTACTACATTTGGAAGGAAATGGCTGATATAAATTGCTGTGGTTGAAAACTTAAGGGTTATTCCACCATTGTATCATCTGGGTAAATTATAACTGAAATTCCCTGATAAATCTCATATACTTACATACTATTTGAGTATACAAGGTGAAGGACAGCTAGGATTCTGCACTGTAGTGGTAGCTCATTAATATGCTCTATCTCCCTGGCAGCAGCTGTTCGAGTTCCTCACTAGTTTCACAGTGTTCTAGATTCTTGAATGAAAGACACACACACACACACACACACACACACACACACACACACACACACACA
>JADRCD010181398.1:2942-13197 GCA_019843815.1 Montemys delectorum
GAAGAAAGAAAGAAAGAAAGAAAGAAAGAAAGAAAGAAAGAAAATGAAGGAGGAAAAGGAAAGGAGGGAAAAGAAAGGAGGGAGCGAGGGAAGGATATATAAGAAGAAACCTAGTGACAGTTATTTGTGATGTGAATGATGAGTGGGGTTGAGGATATGAAGGGAGAGATCATTGCAAAGTTCCTGACAGAGATGTGTTTGTGAAGCTGAAGAACTCGTTAATAATCAGAAATATCCGTTTACTTTCAGGTCCATCCTTGAGAAATACCAGCAGGGTGTCTTCTTACTTCTCAATTCATGGTCCTGTCCAACATTACTCATTTTAGCCCCATGTTCTACCTCAGTGGCTTTCCTGGTTTGGAAGCCTTTGAACACTGGATTTTCATCCCCTTTTTCTTGATGTACCTGGTGGCCATCTCAGGCAATTGTCTCATTCTGATGATTATTAAGACCAGCCCTCATCTGCACACGCCCATGTACTATCTGCTCTCCTTGCTGGCACTCACTGACCTGGGGCTGTCAGTATCTACCTTGCCCACTATGGTGGGTATTTTTTGGTTCAATTACCATAGCGTTTATTTTGGAGCCTGCCAAATCCAAATGTTCTGCATTCACTCTTTTTCCTTCATGGAGTCTGCAGTGCTCCTTGTCATGTCCTTTGATCGTTTTGTGGCCATCTGCCACCCACTGAGGTACTCAGCCATTATCACTGTTGAGAGGGTAATGAGGGCAGGCCTATGTGTCATCCTCAGGGGGCCTGTAGCCCTTATCCCAATTGTGCTCCTCCTGAAGGATTTTCCCTACTGTGGACCTCTTGTCCTCTCCCACTCATTTTGTCTACACCAGGAAGTGATACACCTGGCATGTGTGGACACCACCTTCAACAACCTATATGGACTGTCACTGGTGGTATTCACTGTGATGCTGGACCTCGTGCTCATTGCACTGTCCTATGGATTCATCCTATACACGGTGGCTGGTCTGGCTTCCCAAGAGGAGCAGATCCGAGCCTTCCAAACATGTACTTCACATCTCTGTGCTGTGCTTGTGTTCTTTGTGCCCATGACGGGGCTGTCCCTGGTACACCGCTTTGGGAAACATGCTCCACGTGCTGTGCATCTTCTCATGGCCAATATCTACCTCTTTGTACCACCCATGCTTAACCCAGTCATATATAGTATTAAGACAAAGGAAATCCGAAGAGCAATCATCAGGTTCCTAGGCTTTAGGAAGGTCAATTCTGAGTCCTGGGGACAAATGAATCACTGAATGTCCTTAGTCTAATAAGTCAAAACTCTGTCACATTAAGTACCTGTCATAACACCCAACATCGTGACAGCTTCAACCTCCAAGTCATAAATAAAATGCAAATATGTTTCTTTTCTTCCAAGTTGTGGCTCAAGAACACAGACCTTTTTCTTAAATTATGATTCCTCTTTCTTCCCATCTTTTCTGATTGGCTGAAGTCCTCTTCCTCTCTTTCTATTCTGGTTACTCTCAGACCCCTTACTCTCAGACCCCAGACTCACATCAGTTCATAAAATCTGACACACTTCCCCTAAAGTGGTTTAGAAACAGTCATTCAACCCTTCCTGAAGTTGTTCTTCTATGATTGTTCCTCTAAAAGAAGCCCTTAAACCTCCTCCTGAGTCTGCTCATCTCTGATTTTATCTTGCTTGTTTGTTTTAATCCCTTAAATCCTGTAACTCAATTCAATGTTAAACTGAAGCCACTGTGTATGCGTGGCTGCTGTAGTTGTGAGATGCTGCACAGTGATGTGCAAGGAGAACAGTTTCCGTCAAGGAAACTGTGGCCAACAGTTCCATTGCTGAGGATATGTGAACCCCAAATCAGCAGAGCATCCAGCCCCACCCTGCCATGACTGATCATAATTCATGTTTAGTCTTCACCTTTAATGTTACTCCTAAACGACAGGCAGTTTTCTAAACACAGAGCAGACAGGGCTGCTGGTTTCCATAGCACCCCGTATTTACCATGTTTGCATTTGTCATAAATAGCATATGGTTTGTGTGTTAATGTATTGTGTGAATGTGTCCACTAGGATATATGACTAATTTAAACTCCTTGCAGGTATTAAAGATGCATCTACCATTAATAAATCTATATGCTGTAAATTCAATGACTGGTACATAATATATCTTCACTAATAAATGTCAGTGATAGTAAAAAAGACACAGTCACCAAAGAAAATGGTTTGTTGATACAGAGACATCAAACATTGCACAAGGCTTCCCGAGAGTTATATTCTAGATCCTGATCTCTTAGTTTCTGGATGATCTTGTGTGTATGGGGGGGGTGTTTACATTCCTGTGTATATAGATTGTTTATCTGTTTATCTCTATGTATGTGTGTATGTGTGCATATGTGTGTATATCTATGCAGCGGCAGCAGTATAATAACTCTAATTGTTCAGACACCCTGTAGCTTTAAAGGCAGATATTCCTTACACACGTTTTATTCTGAACTTCAGGCCTTTCATAAACAGCCTGAACACTTAGTGAGTTACTACAAAAAGTTAATTGTGATGTTCATGATAAAAACTATAGCACATAAAATATCCACACCAAGCATACTTCGAAAGATATGAGATAATGCATTTAATAAAAATGTTGATTATTAAAATAATGTTTAATGCTTAGGAAACTATTTTCCACATGATAACATAAAAGCCAAGCATGGGAGTACATGTTGGGAACCCCAGCAATTATATTCGAGTTCAAGACCCACCTTGGCTACATAACCAGACTCTCACTGAAAAGAAAAGACAGAGTCAAAAAGGAGAGAAAACTCTTATGAACAAAAAATCAGAAGGCCTAGGTTTTTCAGAACATTTAAACCCATTATAAAGAGCACTATTCCACATAATCTTATTTATATGTTTCATTATATTTACCACAGGCCAATTTTTCCAAATATCATGACTCAGCTGAATTGCCTAAAATACATAATTTACAAAGATTCTGGAACATCATATATGACTGCATTGGTGATGATGACAATGGTAGTATGTATTACCACTTATTAAGCATAAACAGTGACAGTGTGCATTAACACACTTATTTTCAATGTCACCTGAGAATTAGGTGGACATTTTTGCTCAAATGAGAAATTGATACTTCTATAGAGGAAAAATCTTTCCATTCATTTCTTTTTCACATTTATTTATTTGTTTATTAGACTTCTCAGACAGGATCTCATGTGACTTAGACTGGTCTCAAACTTGAAGTGGAGTCCAGGATTACCTTGACCTCCTAATTCTCCTGTTTCTGTTTACCCCAGTGCTGACTTGAACTCCAGACATACAACAATACCATGTCCAACTGCCTCAGAAAAAGACAATCTAAGATTCCAGAATTGAAATAGACTTTAACGTGACTGCTTTTCCTAGATCTTTCCAAATAAGATCTTTCATTTCAGGATCTACTGTCTTAGTGAAAGAAATTCCAACTTTTAACCCTTAACCATAATGTAACTTTCCCATACTGTATTATATATGTTTCAATTTTGTATCCAAAAGTAAAAGGGAAAAAGAACAAACAGCAAAAGAAAAATGACGGGTTTGTAAGAGACTCATTTTAGAGTCAGATTAGATTCCCTAGAATATTGAATGGATAATACAAATATTTCCCCCATAGTACCTTTAATTTGGAAACAGACCTATATCCCAGTCCTGCCTTGAACCCATGAGCCACCTCTTTCAGCTTCCTGAGAGCAGGGGTTACAGGTATGGAGCATTATTGAGGGCTAAAAGCTATTTTAAACATATAATGTGATCTAAGAATCATTATAAAGCCTACATGTGCTACGTATCACTTAAACTAGGCAGTAACCTTATAAGTGCTGTTAAATAGTCAATAATCTAAAGATAAATCAACTGGGGCCATGAGGCAAAATAACTTCCCAAATAACAAAATACAGCATTGTTTTATAGGATGGCACAAATTTGTGCTTTTATGTCACAGTACTTAAAAAAAACACAAGCAAACAGGATTTATCATAAGCCCATTTTTCCCTTCAAATGATTCTCTGTTGTAAATGATCTGTCCCTCATCTTGTTTGATATCATTTGGATTCCTGAGGTTTTTGAGAGCAACACTGCATTAGTAAAATATAATTGTTCAAGTAATTGATAATCACATAACTTCATGTATCACTTAGTGATGACTAAGAAACTTTGTACATCTCCTTTGTCTGTCACACGGGCTCTTGACATCTGTTTCCTGCTTTCTCAAAGACATGGATTCTTTCTTACTGATTTTGGTGTCCAAATAGCTGAGCAGACTTGTAATCACTAGCTATTTGCTGAATTCAGGAGTGTGAGTAATTATATGGTCACCAGGGGATCTCAAGTGATATGCTAGAGAAAGGAAAGGGGGAAAAGCTGAAGGTCAGCCACTGTATCCTCTAAATAAGATGGCAGCTGTGTGAGAGGAGAGTGAAGAACCACCTGACTCACTGAAGTATCGTCTGTGGTACTTCCAGGCCATTACTACATTTCCACTGAAGATAACTAAGGCAACCAGGCTGAGTTTTGGAAAGATCCTCAATGTTGTTTTGTGTTTGCAAGATCTACATCAATCTAAGCAGAATTCCCAGGGGTTCCCAAGGCCCAAAGGATAAACACCAGGGCCTTATAGATCCCAGTTCAGTCCACAGTGCACTAGCCTGAATCAGCCAGAAGAGGCTGATGCAGCAGAGGGAAAAAGCTGGGGGGCCTGGAAAGAAGCTGTACAAAATCGTGAGTTGCTGGAGACCATTTAAGGACTATGATAGTGGGAGCCTACCCAGGGCCCTCTGTGATATCTCATATTCAGCAGAACTGTTTGGAGAGATATAAGATAGGGACTCTCTCAGAACAATGGCCAGTCTGTGACTGGGTCATTGTTCTGTGCTTGCTCCACGCTCTATTAGGAAGAGAAATCTGGACTTGCTAAAGGGCTGTACTTTATCATGGAATGGTTACAGTTTTCTTCAGACAAGAAATTGTAATCTCCATAACTGTGTCCTTGACTAACACAGCTTCCAACATTTTAGACCAAGCCTTTTCAAAGTCCAATAAGCCACATCATTTTCCTGTCAGGCAAATAAGACATAGATGAAAATTATTCATCATCAAATAAAATCATGTACATGACTTGTCCAAAATCATGCTTAAGAGTGTTAGACTTTCAGATACGACATGTCCACTCACCACTGTCAGCCTATACGCTGAATTTGCCTACTGTAGACATGAAGAGCCATACCCAACTTGTAAGAGAAAAATACCATAAACTAATTTCTAAGAAGAATGTAGTATTAGAAATTGCACCCAGTAATCCACATATATTGAGGATACATCACCTTAAAACTTCATGTAAATGACTTAGTAATCTGGAAAACTGTGTAGTTGTTTTCACTTTCCAGATGAAGAAATTGAGACTAGTGATGTTATTCCTAAGCACAGGGGTAAAAGACAAGGTAGCTATGGTTGGAATGGAGGTCGAACCCCAAAGCCCCTTGGCCATCACCTCTTAACCTCCTGTGCTGGAGAACTGCACTACTTCTTGGCTGTTGTGTTTACTGAGATGAGGATTCTGATTCCTCCCTCTCTTGGGTACTGACCTCCTGGCTCCTCACAATGCCAACACTCTGCTGCCTGCTTGTCTTCCTCTCCACCTCTCTTCTCTGCTGTTTTCCCACCTTTTTCCCTTCTCACATCCCTCTGTTTCTCCTCTGCCTTTCCCCATCTTTTCTTGGTCCCAGGCCTCTCTTGATTCTTTCAAAGCCTTCCATCTATGCAAGCTCTCTTTGTACATCTCTATGTCATCAGTTCCTCCCCCAAATCTTGCACTATGCATTTCTCTGACATGCTGATTCCCATCTTTCAAGCTAGTGTCCTTTCCCTCTCTTTCCCATGTCTCCAGCATCCTCTGCTCTTCAGTTTCTCCCTCTAACTTTCTGTCCCTCTAACACTCACCCTTCTTGTATCTTCCCAGGGACATTTCAGTGCTGCTACACTTGCATTATTTTGCTTTCTTGAACACCTAACCTCCCCTGTTTCTTTGACCATGACATCATCATAACATCTAACTCTGCATATTCTTATAAAGGTCACCAGTGTGTCCCTCAACTCTCACATATCTTACTCTAACTGTACCTTAGCCCTTCCTTCAATCTCATTTGTCAACTCATTCCTCAACCTAATTTTTCTTGACTTAAACTGTAAGCTTTCCTTTACTATCTTTTTCCCATTCTTTTCAATTGTATTATAACCTCTGAGTCCCCCAGTATGTCACCAGATCATAATAGGCACTAGCTGCTGATATTTAACACATTACATAAAATAGAGAAGGAATTTCATTCTGTGGATTAAAAGAGGTAAAGTCTAGAAACCAGTTCTGGATAAGGAGCAATAACAATGACTACATTTATATTTCTTATTCTCTTACAGATCTTGTCCTAAATTCTGTATATATAGTATATCAATTAAATCTCACATCTTTTCTTTTAATAGGAAACATCATTGAGTTGTATTATTAATGAAAGCATAAAAACAAGTGCTTTATCAGACTCTGAGACATGACTTGGCAAGTAAGCATTGTCTTGATGCTTTGCCTGTGAACTAGTTAGGGAAAGGGCAAGGCTTTGCTACTATCACTTCTACATTAGCTTACTAAAATTGTACATTTGAAATCTTGTTTTAGAAACATTGCTCTAATTGTTTCTAATAAAGTTGTGTACAATCCATCAGGACTCCAGTACAATTTCTGAGGAGGCAAAGTTTTACATAGATAGAAGGCATAGCAAGAATATGATCAAATTGATGTATGCATTAATGATTATTTGATGAACAAATGTTTTAACTGAGCATGGTTACAAATATAATTTCACATTTGAAAAAAATTTTAATGAGAAAAAAATGAAAAAGGTAGAATAGATCTAGTGTGCATGTGACTGAAATTACATGTTAAGATAAATTAGTGACTAATTTCTAGTTGGCAGTTAGAAAGTCTTTATCCTAAAAGATCACTTAGGTAGTCTGTTATTTTAAGTAGTTAGAAATCTCAGTAAATGGTGACTATGTGTTTTTAAAGACACAGAGTGAGTAGATATAATATATACAGCTCTCTGAGGAAGAGAATGCCTAGGGACACTGGAATATTTGAGCCTGGATTCTGGGCAGGGAAAGCTTGGAGTTCTTTGAGAAGACCTAGGTTTGGAAAGAAGAGCATAGCTCATCTTCTGATCATGTAGACAATGTGGAAAGTATCTAACAGCCAGAAGATAAAAATGAGGAGATGAAAGTAGAAAACCTTGGCAGTGATTGGCAATTTGTTCAGAAAAGTTAAAAATAACTTATTGCACAGAAGAAGAGAAAAAGTAAGTAAGGCCAAACAAAGACCATTTGATAAATGAATTTAAACACTTAGCTATACCTGGTTTGTTTTCTGTTTATTTAAAGAAATTCGAGGTAATAGTGTATTCATTTTTTTCAAGGGTAGAGAAAAATGCATTCATGTTTAATGTCACTAAGTGAAGCTGTATGTTACATGGCAACAACAAAAAATCCCATGGGTAAATAGGAAAAGGGTGTATCCAGCTTGTGAAGAAAGTAGTTAATTAAGAGGCCCTTGAGTCTAATGGAGAGCAGACAGAGCACTCAGTGGGAGACTTTCTCTGTGACACTGGGAGGCTCATACTTATTGACCTAAGTTTTGACCTCATGCCTTCTTCCCCAGAGTATGTCAGGCTCTTGAAAATGAAGGTGTCTGTTCCACCAAGCGCCAACTTCAGCTACACTATATTTCTGCTGACCAGCTTCCCAGGTCTGGAATGGGCTCATCATTGGATTTCAGCCCATATTTATGGGGTACTTTGTAGCCATCATTGGTAATGCCACTATCTTGCATCTGGTTCGAACTGAGCCTTCTCTCCACCAGCCCATGTACTACTTCCTGGCCATCTTGGCCGTGACGGACTTGGGCCTGTGCATGTCAACACTGCCTTCTGTGCTGGGGGTGTTATGGTTTGATGCCCGGATGGTGGGCCTGGTGCCCTGTGTGCTGCAGCAACACTTCCTCCACTCTTTCTCCTTCATGGAATCAGCAGTACTATTTGGTATGGCTCTGGGCCGTCTGGTAGCAATCCGGTTCCCATTGCGCTATGCGTCTGTGCTCACTGGGCCGCGTGTGGCATTGATAGGTGGTGCTGGGTATGCGGAGTGCAGCTATTACAGTTGCACCCTCACTGCACCTATTGACTTTTGACTACTGCCACCCTGGTACTCTCTCCCATGCCTATTGCCTTCATCAGGACATGATCCGCCTGGCTTGCTCTGACACACGCTTCAACGGACTCTACGGACTGTGCATCATCATGCTGGCCATGGGCTCAGATGTGCTCTTCATCCTGCTCTCCCATGCTGTCATCCTCCGCACTGTGCTGGCCATTGCCTCTGCAGGGGAGAGGCTCAAGGCCCTCAACACGTGCGTCTCCCACATCCTGGCTGTGCTCTGTTTTTATGTTCCTGTTCTGGGTCTGTCCACTGTACACAAATTCGGACAGCACACCTCACCCCTGGTGCACATCCTAATGGACACAGTGTCTGTGCTTTTTCCACCCGTGATGAACCCTGTTATCTACAGCATCAAGACCCAACAGATCCGCGGGGCCATTGTCAAGGTGATTTCACTAGGTAAGATTCAGTAACACTTCGGGGATGGACTGTGGTAACTAAAGTTGAGGGATGAGTCAAAGATTTTTTTTTTTAGAATCCTTTCAACACAGAAGTGTCTGAACTTATGGTAGTATGATTGAACTGATTGCAATATTAAAGTTGATGAGAAGAACTAACATATGTACATACAAATATGTACACATTGCTTTCTGAAATGTATAAGTGACTATTTTTGCACAATGTTTGCTCTCTGATGTGACTTGGGCTATTCCTTCACAAATTTATTATTGCAGAAAGACTCCACTTTCTATAATAATGTTATTACCAATGAATTACTAGAATGATATGGAAGTTAAATTAGTGATTTACACTTTGATCAACTAACTTTTTATTAGCTCTCAATCCTCCTGATATTCCCTTTGGACAGAGTGTTAAAATGACTCCTAATGACTTACTGCTATATCTGTAGGTCACCGCATTTTTCTGCCTTCAGGAGAGAAGCTTCTTCCTGCCATAGATGGTGGTGACACAGAGACCTCAACAGGTCAAAGTACAGAGAATCAGAAAGAGACTGGAGGGTTCATCCCTGAAGGAGATATACATATCACATACTTTCCCAAAAGGCTAGGGCATCTTAATGGATGAGGGAGCAGAAAGACTAAGAACAAGAGGTTGAGGATTAATGATGGAAATAGTGTCCTTTTAAGTGGATCATTGTTATTTCAGTTCCTTGGAATTAACTGTGTTTTTCATAAAGTTGTGCAATTCTTCTTCTTCTTCTTCTTCTTCTTCTTCTTCTTCTTCTTCTTCTTCTTCTTCTTCTTCTTCTTCTTCTTTCTTCTTTTTGTTTTTTTGTTTTGTTTTGTTTTGTTTTGTTTTGTTTTGTTTTGTTTTGTTTTGTTTTGAGACAGGGTTTCTCTGTGTAGCCCTGACTGTCCTGAAACTCACTCTATAGACCAGGCTGACCTCGAACTCAGAAATCCACCTGCCTCTGCTTCCCAAGTGCTGGGATTAAAGGCGTGCGCCACCACTGCCTGGCTGCACAATTCTTTAATTTTTAATGGTTGACAATTTTATATATGGATACAAGAAATTTTAGTCTTTTTGTCTCCTAGTCCCCACTTTCATCCCACCCTTCTTATACTGAAACTCTTTCTCCACAGATCTCTGCCTTTCTGTCATGTGCTCATTTTTATGTGTAACCCCAGTTTAATTACAGTTTCTTACATGATCATGGGTGAAATGTTCTTGACAAGGAAGGGAAACTTATGAGAAGCAACACTACAGAAAAAAATGACATCCCTTCTCCCAACAACTGTGGGCTAACAGTAGAGGCAGAAAGACGCATAATTCTTAAGTATAAGCTGAATAATTGTCACAAAGTATGCACACCCATGTATCATTTATTTTAGTGTTAATATAAATGTGTGTGCTTGAGTGTATGTATGTGCATCATGTGTGTGAAGGAGCCCATGGAGGTCAGACGATGAATCTAATTCCCTGGATCTAGAATTATAGGTGGTTGTGAGCCATTGTGTGGGTGTTAAGAAATCAAACCCAGGTCCACTACAGAGAAAT
>JADRCD010181400.1:0-17295 GCA_019843815.1 Montemys delectorum
ACACACACACACACACACACACACACACACACACACACATATATATGTGAGCTTGTCTTGGGTGTGTGGATGCCAAAAGAGGATGTCAACTGTCCTGTTCTATTAATCTCTGCCTAATTTCCCTGATTATCTTGAGTCTCTCACTAAATCTGTAGCTAGGTTGATGTACAGCAAGATCCAATGATCCTCCTGCCTCCATTCTCCCATTTGGTGAGGTTACATGCACCCACTTTTTCTTATTTAATGTGAATATTTTGAAAACAAACTCAGGTCCTTGTGTTTGAACAACAAGCTCTTACCCTCTGAGCCATCTCTCCAGCCCTGAGCATAATTTTGACAAGATCAAAACACAAGGAGAAGACCTGCTAGAAAGAAGAGTAAACTCCTTAAACTGAGGATTAGGACCTCCAAGTACTGTGTCTACAAAGTAAAGGTAAACCTAAAACACTTCAGTTCACAGGATTTATAGCTCAACTTTAAACTATCTCAGTCCCTGAACAAATTGAAATGATCTGAAATTGTCAACTCCTCTAGCATAACCATTAACCAAAGCAAGGGAGCCCTTTCTAGAGATGACCATGCCATTCAAATAACCTCCATAATTTTTTTTGTATTCAATACCTACCATCCGATTACAAACAAACCTGAAAAGACAAAACAATCTCAAAAGTCACAAATTATAAAAGCATGCCCACCACTCACCTGCAGAGACACATAAGAGAAAAGATTGAAGTAGTAAAACTAGAAGCAGAAACTTGGAGGTTGTAAAACATAATAGAATGCTAGAAATGAAAACACAAAAATAAATTTTAAAAAACTCAACAAATGGAAGTGTTGCCTCTGATAAGAACACTGAGAGTCTTAAGAAACTGCTGTTCTTATCCTAACAACTATACAATACAAAACTAGAGCTGTTCTGAACTTGTCAGAGATGACAGAACAAAAAACCGAAAAGAACTAATTCCAATGAGACAGAGTGTTTGAAGAGATCTGCCAAAAACTTTCCACAGCTGATAAAAGTGGTCAATCTTACAGCTTCCAGAAGCCCAGCAACACATAAATGCAAAGAACACCACAACTAGGAATCTCAGAGTCAAATTTCTGGCAGTCACATTAAGGGGTAAATCTTAAGGGAGGCTGACAGAGGGAGAGTAAGCATATTATCCAGTAAGCATGTACAAAAAACTACATGTACCTGTCTTCTCAACAGAAAGAGGAAATCTGGCAAACACAAAATGACTGAAGGAAAAAAAAAAACAAAAGAAAACACAACCATCCACTCTCTAACAACACACAGAATTAAATTACAAAACAAGTGTTTTAAGACAGACAGAAGCTAAGAGACTCCATCTCCAGCAGACCTAACTAAATACTACAGTATATTCTCTAGGAAATAATCCCAAATAGAAGCTCAGACATGTAGGAAAACAATGAGAAAAGTATATGAGTAAATCTAAATAAATGATGACTTACTTAATAGTAATGTCTTATGAAATGCAATATAAAAAACTAAAACATACAAAATATCAAAAATTAAAAGGGAAGTGCAAATTATTATTATAAAGAGTTTTTACTGTCTAAGAAATTATGGGGCTGGAGAGATGGCTCAGCAGTTAAGAGCACCGACTGCTCTTCCAAAGGTCGTGAGTTCAAATCACAGCAACCACATGATGACTCACAACCACCCATAATGAGATCTGATGCTCTTTTCTGGAGTGTCTGAAGACAGCTACAGTGTACTTACATATAATAAATAAATAAATAAATCTTAAAAAAAAAAAAAAAAAGAAAGAAAGAAAGAAAGAAAAGTTATGTTCAACAGGGCGGTGGTGACCCATGCCTTTTAATCCCAGCACTTGGGAGGCAGAGGCAGGCAGATTTCTGAGTTCAAGGCCAGCCTGGTCTACAGAGTGAGTTCCAGGAAAGCCAGGGCTATACAGAGAAACCCTGTCTCAAAAAACAAAAAAACAAAACAAAAAAAAGAATAAGAAATTATGTTCAATATGAGTTAAAGATGTTTTTAGAACCATTGAAATAAACAGTAAAAGAGTAACAATCAGCAGTTACAAGGGGAAAAAATGGCTAACTAAAAATGATCAAGAAGGAGGAGGAGGAGAGGAAGAAGAGGAAAAAGAAGAGGAGGAGGAGGAAGAAGAAAGGGAGGCTGGAGAAATGGCTTAGCCTAGTAAATAGTTTGCAGTGCAAACCTGGCAACCTGAATTTGATCCTCAAAGTAAACATGAAGGTAGAAGGAGAGAACTACAAAAGTTATCCAATAATGTCCACCTATGTATCACATACATGTATGTGCAAAGACACATCAAAACACAACACATCACACATACACACACAATCACACACACACACAAATAATTTTTATAAAAGGAAGAAGATCCATAAAGAAAACACAATGAGGAGGGGTTAAGTAAATAATGAAATGAAAGACTAAAGGCTAAAATATCACCTGTTACATTAAATAGAATATATTAAATAAAAATTAAAATATTACATTAAATAAAAAGTAAAAACATTTAACTATATACTATGTATACAGCAAAACCAAGCTTATACAAAGTTTGAAAACAAATATAACTATTTAACACTAAAACAGAGCTGAGAGGAGCTGGAAAGATGGCTGGCTCAGCATTAAGAGTACTTGCTGCTCTTGCAGAAGGCAAGGGTTCTGTTCCCAGCATCAACATAGTGATTCACAACTACCTGTAAGTTCAGTTAGAATTCACCATCCTCTTCTGGTCTCTGTAGGCATTAAGCATGCATATAGTACACTTACATACATGTAGATAAAACACTCATATACATAAAAGTAAATCCTATTTTTAAAAAAAACACCTGACAAAACTAGATTAATAACTTCCTAACAATGTATTTACTCATGAGAGACAATTATAAATTTGTATGCAGTTAGTAATAGTTTCCAAAAATAGAAAGCAAAAACTGACACAATAAAAGGAGAAATAAAGTACCATAGAGAATGGGGGTTGGGAGTGAGTGTGGGGAGTACACTTTACCTTTGGAACTCAAGATAGAAATTAAAGTACAAGCAATGAAAGAAGAAAACTTCTCCTACCTTAAAATAGGTTCACAGATGCAAAAAAAAAAAAAAGAAGCCACACCACATCATATATCTACTTTAAGTTGAAATAATAATTTAACTGGTGGAGATGCAGAGGGAGAAGGAGAAAAAGAGAGGGAGAGGGAAAGGGAAGGAGAGGGAGGGAAGAGGGAAAGGGAGGGAAAGAGAAGGAAGAGGGAAAGGGAGGAAGAGGGAGGGGAGAGGTAGAGAGGGAGAGCGTGTAAAAGCAAATGAAAGTGAGAGTGCCAAGTGAACAAGCGGTTTCCCTATTATTCAGTAGGACACAGATAGGGCTAAACTCCAGGTATTAAAAATAGCCACGAGCACTATCTCCACCTTCGTCTCCCACATACGGAACAGGTCAATCTTTAGAGATTACTGCTATGGTTTCACAGAGTAACTACCTACCCATTACATAACAAATGATATATTTTTATAATAGAAATAAACTTTCCAAGAATGATTATAGGCATGTGTAAACTTTTGGCTCTGCAGCAGGACACTGTCATCTATAAAACTCACACTTCAGAAACACTAATATAACAACAAAAATAATCTCATCAACAACAATCTCATAATGTTTAAAGAGAATTTACAATTTTTGTTTTGAACCTAATGTTATCCTAGGTCACAAGAAGGCCACAGGGTGGATATGCCTGTGTGGTGCCTCATGCCAGTAAACCCAGCACAGGGAACACGGAGGGAGAAGGAATGCCAGGTTCAAGCCTCCTTTGGGCTACAACATGAATCCCAGGCCTGACTGAAACTATATCTCAAAAGAATAAAAAGAAAAAAAGAAAAGAGAAGAAATTAGTTTGCTGCTCAATAGTATTTTGCTGCTTTTGCCTTTACTCCTCATCTCACTCTCAGCTCTGATCCTGAGAAGCCAGCTGACCACCCAAGACTAAACAAATGCTTATCCTCCTCGTCACAAACACACTTAACAGCCTAATTATACAAAGCCATCAGATAAAAACATAAACCAAGCTACACTAGTGTTATCTTTTTAGCTAACCTCTCAATCTAGTATAGAGCAACAAAACAACAGGAATAACAGTTTATGTTTAATGGGCAATTAAGATAACCAAGCTCTGTTCTAAACATGGATATATATCAACTCATTGTTTACCTCAGCACAACAGGGTGGGTGGTAAGTTGTTAAAATTGTCATTTAAAGTAAAGAATTTACCACTATAGTCCTTGTAACCTCTCTTCTTGCCTAGCACTCAAACTCTGGGGCCAAGAATGTTGACTACGGAGTTTACAAAAAGAATCAACATTATTTTAGCACTATTCCACTTATTTTTACAGATGTTTCTCAAAAAAAAAAAACTATCTGTAGATGAAATAAAACTTTATGTGTTACACTGTTCTTATCCTAGGCATGCACCTTGCTTTGGTATCAATTTCTCTGCAGATGTAGCATGCTTTCCTTTCTTTGTAAACCCAACTACAGGTAATTCCCTAAACATGTACTTCAGGTTGGATTTTTGTTGCTGTTGTTGTTTTCCCCCTTTCTAAGCAGATCTATTCTCATGTCGTAAACTAAGATCATCTTTATCTAATAATTCCTGAACCCACATGCCCAGCCCATACCTCTCACCAGATCTCCAATTCTGCAATAGAGTTACAAATCCACTGTACTGACCTAAATTTTAGGGTCAAAGTGTCCAAAATAAAAATCATGCCCTGCCCCCTCTGTATTAGTTCACTTAGTTTCATGATAATAAAATACCTGAAGCTGGGTGGCTTATAAAGTAAAGTCTATGTAGCTAACAGTGCTGATTGTAGCAAAAACTCCTTTACTACATCACATCATGGTGGATGGCACCCAAAAGAGGAAACCCCATTTCCCCTTGTAACAAACATACACACAGCATTATCACTAAACTCAAAAAAGAGGGGGAGGAAAATGTGAAAACAAAAAACAAAGACAAAAAAACCAGACAATTCTCAGAAGCAATATAAGTCATCAATTAGAGCCCGAGAAGGTGCTAATTCTATTAGTGAATGCAAAAACAAGGGTTGGAGAGATAGCTGATGGGTAAAGCTCTCACTGTGCAAGAATTCGGAGTCTGACTTTAAATCCTCAAAACCAACAGAAAGCCAGGAAGTGTGGTAATGAACATCTATAATCCCAGTGTTCCTAAGGCAAGATGGAAAACAAGAAACAGAAGAACCTCAAAAAGCTTGCAGGCCATCCTGCCTGGCATACATAGCTGCAGACAACAAAAAGGATCCTGCACCAGGCAAGCCAGAAAAGTAAGACCAACACCTAAGACTGTTCTCTGACATCCACACGAGTACCACAGCATATGTGTGGCAGCATTCACATACATTATACAAAATAAATAGATACATAGAGACATTTCTGTTTTCATCTGTCAAGTTGGTAAAAATTATGAAGTCTGGACATGAATCATTTATGGGCAAGGTTGTGAAGAAACAGACACTCTCATTTGTTGCTAAGAATCATCTTTTAAGCAAATGAATTACAAATAACTGCCAAAAATTAATATACATATATAAAGATAATTTTCAAATTAATATAAATGTTCTAGCTTATAGTTCCACAATTATTTGATATACCTAAACATGCAAATTTATAAAAAGTAGGCTCATTATATCATTTGTTAACAATCAAAAATTTGGGGACATCAGAAGACAACTGCTTAAATAGACTATATTAACAAATGCCATATGGCTATCAAACAACTATGATACAATGCACTCATGTAGAAAGAGGTCCTAAAACAAGTTGATAAATAATACGTACATCATAATCCAATTTACCAATTTGTTATAGATGTATTGCTTGTTTAATTATACATATATAATATAAAATCTATATTATTAAAAGTTATTACCTCTGAAGACAGGTCTGGTGTATGATTTCATATTTTATTTTATATATTTATTCAAATTTTTATAATTAAAAAAATTTAAAGTCAAATTAACAACTAACTTTACATAAAAATTAAAATTCCAATTAACAATTAGATTTAGCAATGTTGTCCATAAAGATAAATGCCATGGCCAGAGGAATAAGGACTAGCAGAGAAAAAAACAGGATCTCACCACCTTTCCTGTGGTCAAGAACATCCCAAGACAATCCTACCCACTTCTGGTCAGCTACAGATTTGGAACTAGATTATTCTGTCTGTTAAAAGTGCTTATAGTAGCCGGGCAGTGGTGGCGCACGCCTTTAATCCCAGCACTTGGGAGACAGGGGAAGGCAGATTTCTGAGTTCGAGGCCAGCCTGGTCTACGGGGTGAGTTCTAGAACAGCCAGGGCTACACGGAGAAACCCTATCTCGAAAAAACAACAACAACAACAACAACAACAACAACAAAAACCAAAACCAAAGCCAAAACAAAACAAAACAAGACAAAAAAAAGTGCTTATAATAAAGGCATGATCAAAAAGGAGAACTTTGGGACTGAGAAACTTGCATGATGCATGGACTTCAAAACCTCCCTTATTCCTCTTCTTCAGTTACATGAAAATGCATAAAGGTTGAGTTCAGTATAGTTCTGGTGCTATTAATAAAGGAGGTCACTGTCAAAACATTTCTGTATACAGTGTCTTGAACACAATATACAGATTTAAAACTACCTCACACAAATTTCAAGTTTTCAAGAATTAACCAACAAGATGTTCAAATTTTAGTTATTGTGTTTAGTTATAAGTTAAAAATTATATAAAACTTACAATTTATTATTCTATTCCTGAATTGTTAACTGTAATGACATTTTGTTAACTATACTTTATGAAAATACACATTTATTTTTTAGTTCATTCTGCAACAGAAAAACACTCTCTATTCAATTTCTATGAAGTATTATTTTTAAAATTCTGCTCAGGAACCTTTACCAACTATTGTTAACTAATAATCAGTCCTGGAAAAACTAAACAACAAAACAAACAAACAAACAGAGTACTCTGTCTCCAGAATTACAGAAGAAAGGTTCAGACTGCATCCAACCTGCCAAGCCACAAGTCTAACTCTCAGTATTAACAGCACACATGCACACACATGCACGAACATACAGTGATACATGACCCAACACACAGACACACAGACACACACACACACACACACACACACACATACAGTGATACATGACCCAAAAGACACTGTAGCAGTTGAACTCCAGGTGACTTCATTATGAGATCCTCATGTATGCACATGCTTCAGGAATCACTCTGAAGAAACAAAAAGTAATTCACTCTTGAGAGCTCCTGCTCACTGGCTTCCTAAACTAGGACTTTTTCTCTAAAGATCCAGCCAGATCCAGAGTTTTGAGAGAAAGCAGCACTGTCATTTGATCAGCACTGACACAATGATTCCAGAATGCTTTCCACCTGTAGCAGTAACAATGTTTGCTCCAAATCAAGTTACCTATTACCTGTCTTATCTCAGCCATTAGACCCAAGGCTTCCTGAGGACAGAAAACACAGCCATTTCATCTTAATATCTACCTCCAAAGTATATGGCTCAAAGATATGTCTGCAATGAGTCAAAATTATTTAAACCTTTAGCTCTGGAAGAACTGTCTGACTAAAAAACTACAAATTCTTGCTGACCTAGGTGGTAGTGGTTTAATGCCAGTACTGGGGAGGCAGAGGCAAGTGAATCTCTAAGTTCTAGGCCAGAGTAACCTACAGAGCAAGTCCCAGCTCAGCCATAAAATCATGTAAAAGTTACTTCTAATGCTATTTTAAAGAAGAAAAGTTAAAACTTACAACCTTGTATGAAAACTACCCAGATGCTAACTCCCTATGATGAATTATTCAAACACTGATTTCATTACAACAGAATCTATAAGCTAGGCATGGTAGTTCATATATGTCCATAATTCCAGCACTCAGAGCAGGAGATCACAAGCTTAAGGCCAGTCTAGGCCTGTCTCAAAAATTAAAATATAAAACCACATCTTTAGAAAAGGCAGCAAAACCTGCTCATTCAAGCAATATTATTTCTGGTCATACTATAACTTAAAAATGCTTCACTACTTAATACTGAATTTCTGTTTCGTGAACTCAGCCCTGAAGCTATTTTTACACATATAAAATGAAATCACACACAATCATTTATAAGCAATGAAAAGATTTTCCCAATCATACCTTACTTTACACCAGGAAAAGATAAATAATTAAGTCTTAGAGAATGACAAAAGGTTAATTTTCACCTCAAACCAGAAACCACCAGTTTTCAAATACAAAAACTGCATAAAAGTCACCTAGCTAAGATGAAGCACTGCTTCATTATGTCCTCGCCCTGCTCAGTTCACAGGAAAAGGGCTCTTTAGATTATCTATTAACCTGCTCCATCCTAACCAACTAACAGACAAACAAAGGCTATAGTATCTGCTACTAAAATTTTAAAAATTTAGTATGAAATATGCACAATGGGTAAAAACACCTTAGAAAAGTTGTAAATGTTTTAGTCAATGGTTTTTGTTGTTTTGATCGTATGTGGTAAGTAGGGGTTTAACTCAGGGCCTTCAGCTACATCCCAGCCAATGGGATGTTCAAGTGCTTAATGCTACCAGTAGTGGTCTACAGTGAATGGAACCATGACTTAATTTCTTTTCCTAATTCCATAATAAATGTACCCTGACAAAACAACTTACTGGAGAAAGGATTTATTTTGGCTCACAGTTCAAAGGTAGAGTCCATCACGGCAGGGAATTCAAGTGGTAAGATTTTGGTGCACATAACATTCATAAGCAGGAAGAGAGAATGCATGGTGGTGCTCAGTTCCCTATTTCTACAATACGGACCAGGATCCTAGCCAAGGAATGGCACCATCCACATTAACATTAACAATCATAAACCCTAACCCTACAGATACACAAAAACTATCTGGTTATCAATGACCTCATATATGGGAATTCAAAGTTATAGAAGGGAAAGACCACATGCAGAAAAACATTTAACACACAGCTCTATCACAGCAAACCAGGAAGACTGTCTTCCACATTCTAATAGGATACAAGGCAGCAGTATACAAAGCAGTGAAGACAGGCAAACACCTGCATTTGAATGCTAACTTTTCCAGATGGTAGCTCTTAACATTTAAGACTCAGTTTTCTTATCTGTAAAATGGAAAAAATGCTCAGTTGTTAGTATAATTTTAAAAGTGACAATTTTCCTATATCCAGGCTAGCTCCCAATTAAATGAAACAGAGATTATTAGATTTATTTAATTGAGCTTTATGGCACAATGGCTGAGCAGTTATTAATCTAATCTATCCCTCTAAGCTAATCTGGCTATCTCCCAGCCAAAATCCCCAAGATAATACTTGTATTTTAGTAATGATCTTGCTCTCTCTGCTCCAGATGTGTTCTCATAGTGTCTCTTCAACCCTTTCCTCATGGCAAATCTCTCCTCTTCCTCTTCCTCTTCCTCTTCCTCCTCTTCTTCCATCTCCCTGCCCACCCCCTGACCCCCTGCCCTTGGCTGACTGGGATCCAAAGTCCAACCCTATTCTCCCCCTGCTCAGTCATTGGCTGATCAGCTTTTATTGATAAATCAGGGAATAAAAGCATTACAATGCCATGTCTGACTGCAACCAGACAATAGAATTCAGCAGAGGCAGAGAAATCAGCATTTGACTAATACAAGGATAATCTTTACACAGTGTACAATAACATTACTCTTACACTCAATACAAAATGCAGATAGAAGAGACTGGTACACTGCCTCAAACACTCTGACTGTTCTATAAGTAATACTTTTATTGGCCACTATAAGTATTATACTCATTTTCCAAAATACACATCTTAAGTAACAGTTATGAGAAAAATCTGTGTGCACAGATTGGAAAGATCTCTGATGGTAAGATTTAATAAAAATGTTGAAAACAATCAATTGCCTAATTTTGCTTATGTGTGAAAAGAAAACTATATACACATACAGGAAAGAAAATATTTAAAATTGCTACTCATGGGTTAAAAATGAGATTAATAAAACTTACAATTCTATATAGTTAACTACAAACTAACATGTATTTTTAAAACAAGTTTTAAAAATAAAATGGTTTAAAGATAATATGGCAAAAAAAGAAACATTATATTTAGGGGAAACATTTAAAGTTATACATAGCTCACAGTCATGATGTAAAAATCTGAGCCATACAGTAGACAGCAACTACAAAGCAATGATTTTTGTACTAGTGAGTCTGAATTTTCTTGGTCTCATAAACAAATGTTTTTAATGAAAATACTCTTTCTTGTAAATTAATCCAAAATGTGGCCTCCATTTTACAATCATATTTCACTTGATGGTGTTCCCAATTAAATCAAACTCAGCTCCCCAGCTCTCTGACTGATATAACACCTCTAGGCAGTGTCCTAATGCTCTCTTCGTATGGGTGCACTGTGGTATGGTGTTCATACCCACCAATGGCATGGAAATCACTTATCAAAGGATCTGAGGGGAAAGACTATTACACTGAGCCTCCATAAAGGAGATGTATTGATGTAACCCCCAATGATTCTTGATGTAGAGAAAAACATAAAAGGCAAAACAAACAATAATCAATTGAGACAAATGAAAAACTATGGTTTCAAATAATAAACTTGGGGTGGGGACTAGAAAGGTGGCTCTGCAGTTAAGAGCATGTACTTCTCTCCTGTAGGACCCAATCTGATTCCCAGCACCTACACTGAGCAGCTCACAACTGCCTATTACTCTAGTTCCAGGGGATCCAATGTATTCTTCTGTCCTCTACACATACTCTCCCTCTCTCCCCTTTTCCCCCACCCCCCCTCACAAACACACACACAAATAAAATCTTAAAAAGTAAAAACTAAATCACATTTTTATTTCTAAAGCTAAACAAGAAATACTAAAAACTATTCTACACAAATATAATGGAGTTTATGAGCAAGTTTACATCTCCTGGCAACACAGTTAGGTAGGAAAGGTACTGTTCTTGTCTGCCTGTGGCCCCCAATTTATAGATATATGTATAGCTGTAGAATCATGAGTCATACTCCCAATTTCTTGCTTTCACATGAAAGTCCTTTCTTCATTCCACATGATGAATTAATTTTCAGACAATTTGCTAAGGAGCACATTTCTTATCTCCTACGTGTATTCACCCCCAAAATATATGACTTCTTTTCTATACAACTCAGGAAAAGTCAATTATCCTTCCACAAATGACAAAGCTGAGAAATATTAAAATGGCAGGGTATCTAAGAGAATGGTCAAGTTCATAAAGGGTCAGAAAATCCATGAAGAGTGGCTGAGTAGGGATGAAGAGAGAATGGAACAACTGCCACACATGCATATCCTACACAAGAGCCTGTCACCAAACACATAAAGGAATCATATTCTTGGCCCAGCAAGTTTAAAAATAGCCAAACACACCTCAACAAACATTTACTGGTTATCTAGCATCCTAGTTGTTTTTATTACTGCGATAAGCACCATGACCAAAAGCAATGTGGGAGAAAAGGATTAATTTCATCTTACAATTTCCAGGTCATAATCTATCACTTAGGGGAGTCAAGGCATGAACTCAAGGCAGGAACCTGGAATCAGAAACTGAAACCTATGGAGGCATGCTGCTTACTGGCTTGCTCCTCATGGCTTGCTCAGACAGCTTTCTTATATGAGAAAATCTCACACACACACACACATACACACACACACACACACACACACACACACACACACACCTGCTTGCCTACAGGCCAATCTGATGGAAGCATTTTTCTCAACTGAGGTTTTTGTCTTTCCAGATGACTCTAACTTACGTCAAGTTAACAACAAACTAACCAGCACAACTAGTCTAATCGATGCTTCAGGTATAGCACCGATATAAAGGTAAGTAAGCCAAGTGCCAATCCTCCAGAGGTTAAGACTATCAAAGGTGACAAGAAAATAAGTAATATAAAATGAAAAGTATTTTAAAAGCTACAGGAACAAGGAGAATGGCAACCATTAACTCTCTGAGGGAGAAGCCAATAGAAAAAAAGTTTCCGATAAGATAGGAGTTAAAGAAGTAGGATGTAGCTTTAACAGGAAAAAAAGAACAGCATGTGCAAAAGCCTGAAGGCAGAAAGCTCCGCAATTAATCTGGAGTGGGAGAACAAAGGGTACACATAAGAGTGATGAGAGGAGACTAATTTAAACTGGGATTGGTGGGGAGTGTTAAAGAATGCACAGGATCTCACAATCTCCATCCCAAGGATTTTTCAGAACAAGAAACTATGGGATACTTATTAATAAGACATTTTAAGTGGGAGTTCCACCCTTAGAAACATTGTTCAGAAAGATTACTCCAATAGGAAGACACATCTAGAGGGTAACAGCTGAGGCAAAGAGATTTATTACAGTGTTGCTATTGCTAGTTTAGGTGTGGATAAAGATGAAAAGGCACTGAGAAGAAATCCCTAGGAGGTAAAGATCAAACAGAATAAGGTCTTCTAGATCTTAATTCAGGAGAGCAGGGTAATGACGGCTACAGCAGGTGATACGAGACAAATCCATGCAATCATTCTAACAGTGTCCGAGACCTGGCCAGGGACTGGTTCACTGACACTGAGAAAAGGGATGGAGGAAGAGGAGGAAAGAGAAGCAAATGTGAGTCTGCCTTTGGACCTGCATCCATGAAGCTACCAAGTGGTGAGAGGGGGAAGGCCAGGAGAGTCAAAAGACAGGAGAGAATGAAACAAACATTAGAAATCAGTAGTTGAGTAAAAGAAAAATGTGAAAAACACAAGCAGAACCCATGGGGAAAGCAAACACCAAGTCAAGCGATACATGTTGATGCTGATAAAGGCAAAGGAAGAGCTAAAACTTAAGAGTGGGAGACTGAATATTACTCTAAACGTGAAGCAAGGTTTTCTAACAGGCATTAAGAACAGAAACAGACCACCCTATGAAGCAATGTGTCAAATCAAGTAAATGCCTGTCAGAATGTGTGGGGTCTTCTATGAAGAATGTCAATTGAGAGCACTTGCAATTCACAGGGTGCTCAGTTGATTTGTCTCCCCCAAGGATCACTACCAAGCTTTTCAGTGACCAGCCCTCCCTTCCTAAAGCCTGGCGGTGTGCTTACTCATTTCCCATCCTTCACCACTGCTAACCATCTACCAGAATCTCATTTGCTTTTTTTCTCTTCTTCCACGTGTCCAAATGTCTATCCTAAGAGGGTAAAACACTCATTTGTTCCATTCCCACATATCTATTTTTCTCTTACTACTGAATATCATTTCTCTCCTACCAAAAGAAAAAAAGAAAAAAAAAAGAAAAAGTCAAGTCTATCCTTCTTCAAAATAAGCAAACAAATAAAATACTAACCAATGATATCTGATTTACAGACAGCCTGATCAAGAACGCTCACTCAGCTCTCCATCCCCTGATCTCTTCCACAGCTCAGGACAGAACAGATCAGCCCCTGCTCACTGCAGTGATTTATTTTTCCTTTTTTGTAATGAGACAGAGGGGTTAACAGAAAATATTTTGGAACGAAACCAAAAAGGCCTATGAGGGAGAATCAGACCGGTGATCTAGACTCTATCCACCACTAATTAACTGTGAGCCTTCTAACTAACCTCCACCCATCACCATCTCACATCTGAGAAACCCTGGCACCGACTAGGTGAATCATACCAGCACACACTTTCTCAAAACCTACTCTCTTTTGCAGTGCTTATCACAATCACTTAACTATGTAATACGTAGTTGAGTAGCTATTGTCCCTACCTACACACTGGACTGCCAACTCCATAAAGGCAGAGAGCAAATGCCTCCCATCTCATCATTGCAAAATAAAAACCCACCGATTGAATTTGTGCTAAAATAGATGTTAAGATCCCTTTCTAAGTGACTGCTTTCATGGGCCTCCATGCCTCAGAAACTGAGTTCATACCCCAGGACCCACATACTGGAAAGAGAAGTGACTCCTCCAAAGAGGTCCTCTGACTATCACCCAGCATGCCACGGTACAGGCACAAACACACACGATAGATAGAGAGATAGACAGACAGACAGACAGACAGACAGATGGATTGACTAATAAAATGTAAAACAAATTTCTAAATTCTAGCATCGTTTAGCTCTTTTTTTACTTTAAAAAGTCACTGGCAAAACTTTAAACACAAACTCCAGCTATGACCTCAAATACATACATAATCAGTTGGATATAAATTTACATAAAAAATTAAGAAAAAAAGAGGAACTTGTTTTCCAAAATTTTTACATTTCACCTGCCCATCCCCATGAAAAGATACTATTCAGGTACTTACATTAACGGTCTGAGAACTGTGCCCAAAGCTTTGTACAAGATAAATGTGCAAATGCATATCACATCAACGATCCTAACTTAACAATAACACTGTTGCTTAGCAGTTCAGATAATATACACTGGTGTGGCTTTAAAACTGTTCTTAACACTGGCAAGCTGTGAGCTCTATACACATACACACAAGATGCAAAATTCCAAACTTTATCAGCAAATCACAATGCGACGTGATTTTAATGATTTCATAACAAAAATCAGAGGAAAATAAGTTTTTGGTTTAGCAATTACAAGTTGCCATTGCATCTGACCAGGTGACCTTCATGTTTAAAAATTTAAATCTCGTCAAAGTGAGTGAAAGTTTTGTCAAGCTGCATGGCACACCACCTTAGGCAAACACGGTTAGCAAAGCCCAGGTCAATTTGCTCAAGTGCTGAGTGAGTCCTGCTCCTCAACTATCAGAGGCTTGGCGATGTGTCAATTGGCACCCTTAATAAGTAAGAATGCAGGTGATTCCAGAAACTCATGAAACACACACAGAAAAAAAGATGCTGCATATATATACACACATATATATACATATGCATATGTATATATTTATCCACTTAGAGACAATTGGACAAATACTTAAAAATCCGATGCCTGAAATTTTTCAGAAGTTTTGGGTGGCTTACATTGAAATATAGTTAAATCCCTAGTAAAGAGGCACTACTTCACAGAATCACTTGGAGCCGCTCTCCAAGGCGTCCACACGGCTAAAGTCAACACCACTGATCTGATCATGAGGGGGTTAGTATGCCCCTTAGCACCCCCTCTCCCGAAGACTCAGGCTCCAATCACTGAGCGAAAGAGTCCCCCGAGACCCGACAGCGCTTCCCTGGACTTCAGAAGCAGGGCAACCCTTGGCCGAGGGGGATAGGGGGCGGTGAGGAGAATGAATTCAAGCCCCCTCCTCCATCCCTTCCTGAAAATTAATGAATTGGCCGTACGATTGTTTATCTAATGAGGTGTGTAGTGGCCTCTACTGGTGCTTGTGTGAGCACAAGAATGTCCCACTCTTACAAGTGGGATGAGCCTGGGGGAGGGGAAAGAGGCGAGGGGTGAACCTGCCTCCCGGTACAAAGCGCAGAACTGGACCCCAGAGCTCCGGCCGGGATCCCGGAGGCGCCCCTCCCCCGGTAGGACCCCCTCCTGCCTGCTCCGCTTTCAGCCACGCGAGACCCTTTTCTCTCCAGCAACGGGAGCGGAGGAGAAGTTCCCGCACGTTCCCCTCTGGATCCTAAACAACAAAAAAACCACCGCAGCGGCCGCGGGAGCCGGTGCCGCGCCCCAGCCCCCACGGCGTCCCGGGCCCGGCCCCGCTTACCTGCGGACTGCGGCGGGGAGCCGCTCTTCGCGGCCGCGGCGCCGGACGCCGGGCACCCGAGCAGCAGCAGCAGCAGCAACAGCAGCAGTGGCGGTGGCGGGCAGCAGCGCCGGGAGGAGGAGGTGCAGAGGAGTCGCCCGGCTTCGCGCTCCGCCGCCATCTCTACCCCACGAGCGGCAGCGGCGGCGGCGGCGGCGATAGCGCCGCGGAGCGCTCGCGCCCTTCCCTCGGCGCGCCTCAGCCGGTCTCTGCGCCGCAGGCTCGGCTCCAGCCCGGCCCGGCCCGGCCCGCGCGGCCCCCTCGCGCGCCCAGGGGGAAAGACTCCGGGCGCCTCCCTCCTGCAGCGGGGCGGGGAGGAGAGCAGAGGAGAGTCAGTACATTCCGGGCGAGAGCTGGGGGGAGGCTCGGTCTCTCCGGGTCCCAGGCGCCGCCACCCGCCGCCGACTCGGGCTCCTCACGGTAGAGCGAGGGGGGCGGAGACCGCGGGGTGGGGGGCGGGCGCCGGAGCGCGCTGTGCCGCGCACGCTCACAGCCGCGCACGCGCGCCTCCCTCCCCGCGAGCACCCTCTTCGCGCCCCGCGGCCTGCCGGGCTCCAATCCCGGCGGTCGCTTCGCGGGCAGCCGCGGCGGTGGAGCCGAGCTGGCTCAGGGGCAGGCGGCGGGCCCGCTCCCCTCCCCCCCGCCTTGCTCTTCGGAGCCGGGCACGGGCACGGGGCGCGCGCGCCGGGCGCTGCTGCTGCTGGCGTCAGGGAAACCCCGGAGAAGCGATCCGCCTCCTCGCCTCCCGCTCCTCACCGGAGGGAGAGATTTCCCCTCACCTCCGCGGACGGCTTCAAAGGCTACGGAGACCTGAGGCAGAGCCGCACGGACGCCCGAGCTGCTCAACGTGGGCCGCGAGCCTGCGCGCACCTCTCTGCCCCGGGCCTCTATATAGGGCCTCCGAGGAAACCGAATGGCCTCCGGGAGGAAACCTGGGTTCGCAGAGGGTCGGCGCACGGATTTATGTGCACGCCAAAAACAATAGCAGGCCGCCGGGTTCTTGCTGGGGACCTGGCGCGGTTCCCGTGGGAGGGGGCCGACCGCACTGCGCCGACCTCTGGCTTCCTCTCGGGCGGTACCCGACCCGCCTGGACCGTGGTGCCCTGCGTCCCCACTGAGACACTCGGCCCCGGCTCAGACAAAGGTGCGGGGAGCCCACTCCATCGCGTGCCCAGGCCAGGACCCAACCCCGTGACTCAATCTCCCCGGGGCTAATTCTCTTCAGTCTCTGCAGCCTTTTACCTAGGCCCTGGATGGTTACTTTCCAGTTTTGTACCTGGGATCCAAAGGGTCTCTCGACAGTAAACCCCGGAGCACGCGGGAATAGGGTTTTTCAACCGCCTGGTACTACTGAGGATCGAGCTACCCAAAGTTAGGAGAAAACAGTCTGTAGTCTGCTGGCGAGAGTGCCCATACTGTTCTACGCTGGTTCTTCACTTAGTCATGTTGGGTTGTTGATACGAGTTGGATTTTTATTTGCCCTTCTGCATATAGTCAATATCCAAGATGTGTTGTGTCCCGCAAAAAAAAAAAA
>JADRCD010181401.1:0-23062 GCA_019843815.1 Montemys delectorum
TATACATTTCTCATCTACTCACCCCATTTCACACATGAGCGATTAGAGGCATGCCTGGGCCTGCTCACACATATCTTCGCACAGAACTCATCCATTCAGAGATGCTAAGACTCTAACACCAGAGGCCGGTTTCCAGAGGCCGGACCATTGGGAACCCACTAATATGCAGGGGGGAAAGATGTGTTCTCTATGTTCCTGTAGACTCTTTTCATCCCTCCTTACCCGAGACACTCTGTCAGGTGGCCTCCTAGAAAAATTTATTTATTTATTTAAAGAGAGATTCTGGACGTAAGAAATTAGTGGTGATTAAGAAGAGACCCGCAACATTGAGGTGACATCTGGGAAGTAGTTTTCTGAGAGCACAAAGAGGCTGTGTTCCAGAGATAGCCAAGGTTGCACCTCATGCTACAGCTGGACTTGGTACTGTGTAAGAGTCACCCACTTCGCACTGGTTTTGAAGGCATGAAGGGGTCATGGATTGCAGCTGAGGCTCGGCACAGTGAGAGGCAATGGAAAGCCATTGGTGAAGGTGCAGCCTCAGTATGCAATTGATGGCCCAGGACTGAAGGGGTCATGCAAAGGATTTGAGGCTTGGCATCGTGAAGAGAGCCTATGAGAGGCTATTGGTGGAGCCTAGTTGCACCAGAAGACAGCAGTGTTTTGGAGATGCCAGTACCATGGGATGACCACCAAGAATAGCAGCAACAGTGGAGTACAGGCAGCTAGAGCCTGGAAGACAAGGTGTGTGCTACAAAGGGCAGAGCTGGAGAAGTGACCCAAGAAGATCATGAGTGGATCCCAGATACTGGACAGTTTGATTTCTTTTTTCATTGTGACTGTGCCTTGATATTTTCCCCTCTTGAAGTAAGGAAGTATTTTAGTGGATCCCACAGTTAAGAGACTTTGAACTGGGCTGGAGAGATGGCTCAGCAGTTAAGAGCACTGACTGCTCTTCTGAAGGTCCTGAGTTCAAATCCCAGCAACCACATGGTGGCTCACAACCACCCGTAATGAGATCTGATGCCCTCTTCTGGTGCGTCTGAAGTCAGCTACAGCGTACTTATGTATAATAATAAATAAATTTGAAATTTTAATATGTAAGAGCCTATAAGAGGCTATTGGTGCCAGGCAGTGCTGGCGCACGCCTTTAATCCCAACACTTGGGAGGCAGAGGCAGGTGGATTTCTGAGATCGAGGCCAGCCTGGTCTACAGAGTGAGTTCCAGGACAGCCGGAGCTACACAGAGAAACCCTGTCTCGAAACCTGCCCTCCCCCCACAAAAAAAGAGGCTATTGGTGAAGATTAGTTGTAGCAGAAGACAGCTTCCCCAAGATTTAAATGACTTTAAAAGTCCCACGGCCTTTACAAATTCATGGAAAAAGCCCTCTCCCTTAAGGAAGTGCCTCCATGAGATCCAGCTGTAAGGCATTTTCTCAATTAGTGATCAAGGGGATAGGACCCAGCCCATGGTGGGTGGTGCCATCCCTGGGCTGGCAGTTCTGGGTTCTATAAGGAAGCAGGCCAGTAAGCAGCACTCCTCCATGGCCTCTGCATCAGCTCCTGCCTCCAGGTTCCTGTCCTGACTTCCTTTTGGTGATGAACAGCCGTGTGGAAGTGTGAGGTGAATACACCCTGTCCTCCCCTGCTTGCTTCTTGGTCGTGATGTATTGTGAGGAATAGAAACCCTGACTGAGACAGTTCTCTTTGTAGCCCTGGCTGTTCTTGAACTTGGAGACCCACCTGAATCTGCCTCCCAAGTGCTGGGATTAAAAACACGGGTCACCACTGCCCTGCTGTACTTCTCTTCAACACTGAAAAGTCTGACCTGTAGACAGAACGCTCATCATCGCAGAGACTGTTTTCTCTCTCCAAAGCAGCTCTGCCTCATCTCAACTTTGTTAATTTATGCTTCTGTTTTCTTCAGACAGGAGTTTCCTCTGTTGTCTACGTTGACCCCGGACTGGCCATTTGGCTCAGGTTAGCTGGAATTTGAAATCCTTGTGCTTCTGTCTCTTGAGTCTCCTGGCATGACAAGACTGTGCCATAAAGCCCTGTCCCAACTTTTTCGATGAGCTAACCAAACATGAGCATATTTTTTCATGCCTCATTTCTGGTTAATATCTCTGGCTTTAAAAAAAAAAAAAAGTTTTTTGTTTTTGTTCTTTTAATTTAATGTATGAGTATCTGCATGTACACCTGTGTGCCAGCAGAGGGCCCTAGATCTCACTACAGATGGTTGTGAGCCACCATGTGGTTGCTGGGAATTGAACTCAAGACCTCTGGAAGGATAGTCAGTGCTCTTAACTGCTGAGCCATCTCTCCCGCCCAACATCTCTGGCTTTTGAAGATAATTTTTAAGGTTTTATTTTACCTGGATGTGGTGGCATAATTCTTCGTCCCTGTAGAGGCATGCAGATCTCTGTGAGTTGGAGTGGAGCCTGGTCTACATAGTAAGATTCAGGCCAGCCAGGGTTGCATAGGGACAGTTGTAGAAAGATACAGCATGTGACATCATTTCTAGAGTTTTAAACTGTGTAATGACATTATGCAATGTCTAAATACACATATAAAACACACCTTGATATTGGGGGGGGGGTGTGGCTGAAAAGTACTGGGATCATGACTGGAGCTAAAGAACTGGCTTGTTCCCAGGATGCCAAGCGCTTCAACTATGTCTACAGTCTTTCCTTTCTCTTTCTTTATTCTGCTGCGCATGTGCACCCGCCTGCCACAAGAGGGCAGTTCCTGCATCAGGGTAGGGCCATGGACTGGAGTTTGAGGGATACATCCCTGAAGAAAACGCACTTTCCCTCTTCTGACGCACTTTCCCTCTTCTGACGGCATCAGTGACTCTCTATCCAGGGGCGAGACTTCATGACATCCTTTCCATCCATGTTAGACTTTTGTGTGCAACTGTCCTGCCGTACGTGGAAAATGGTTTCCCTGTAGTCATGGCCACCTCTGCCTCTTAAGCTCTATGAGCTCTCTCTTGCAATAATCCATGAGGCTTGGGAAGATGGGGTGATGAAAATGCCCCCCTTATGGCTGAGCACTCTGCACTGAACTCTTCCTCTGTGTTTTGTTTGTTTTATGTGAGGGTGTCTTGCCTGCATGTGTCTGTGCACTATGCATCCCTGGCGTCCGCAGAGGCCAGAAGAGAGCATCAGAACCCCTGCCTCTGGAATCACACGTGGTTGTGAGACACCGTGTGGGTGCTGGGAACTGAACCGAGGTCTTCTGGAAAGGCAGCCAGTGCTCTTAATGGCTGAGCAACCTCTTCGGACTCTCATACAACTCCTCTTTAAGACAGGTTCTTGGTGTGGCCCAGGCTGGTGTCAAACTCCACAGGGTCCTGCCTCAGCTGTCTGAATGTTGCGGTGACAGCATATGTGAATAGACTGTCTTAACTCATTGTGTGACTAAAGCAGGATCCATTTAAGGGGACAGAAATAATTAATGTCTGTGAGCTGAGAACTTTCAACTGGAACATGAATGCAAAACTGATTTATTTTTTGTTTTGTTTTTTTACAGAAACACGAGTTCTCCCACCCTACGACAATCACCACGCTGCTATAAGGTAACTAACCTCTCCAGGGCTCTACAGCAGATACATGTATCTTTCACGATCCAGTAACCCTCAAACTCATTGGAAGAATGCATCTTGACAGGTGGTGGCGCACGCCTTTGATCCCAGCACTCTGGAGGCAGAGGCAGGCGGATCTCTGAGTTCCAGGTCAGCCTGGCCTACAGAGTGAGTTCCAGGACAGCCAGGGCTACACAGAAAGACCCTGTCTCAAACAAAGGAAAGAAGAGGGCGGGCGGGCGGGCGGGGTGGGGGAGAGGAGAAGGAAGCAAGCAAGCACCTTAATGTCACTTGCTGATTTTAAAATGCTACATTTTTCTTTACACAACAAGCAGAGGAGCTAAGGTGTGCTCGGAGGAGAGACTCTGATGATTGACAGGTCTTCCCTAAATCTGGGCCAGTTAATAATCCCATCAATGATGCTTTGTCTACGGTATGTTGTGTGGTCGGTAGAGGAATGGGTTGAATCAATCTGAACAGAAGGAGTCACGGGCACTCTTCACAGATGACTTACGATGTCATTATGGAACAAGGCATATAGGAAACCACTGGCCAAATGTAACTAACTACAAAATTGTGATCACCCTTAGAAAATAGGACAGTATAAGTCTAAAGCAGTCAGTGGCGCACACTTTTAATCCCAACACTTGGGAGACAGAGGCAGGCAGATTTCTGAGTTCGAGGCCAGCCTGGTCTACAGAGTGAGTTCCAGGACAGCCAGGGCTACACAGAGAAACCCTGTCTCAAAAAACCAAAAACCAAACAAACAAACAAAAAAACTAAAGCAGTCAGCCATCATTTGTGGGTACTGCATTTGTAAATTGCCTACTCCCTAAAACCTACCTAAAATGTCCAAATCAATCCTTACAGTGTTTTAGTTTTTCTCCAACAAGGAGAAAGGCAAATTTTCGTTGCTTAGTGTGCTTGCTCCTGAGGCTAAACAAGGCACTCTGTCCTCCGGGAGTTTTCAGACTGTAAAAAACTAACCTTCCTACCGACTACTTAAGTGTCACTTCCCTACACTTTTACTGATCTTGCTATTAAAAATGGTCCCCACGCGCACTGCTAAGATTCTGAAGTGACAAAAGTTAATGCTGTAATATAGATTTTTTTGTTTTGTTTTAATGCTGTAATATAGAGAAAACGTGTACTAAATTATCTTCAGTTAGGTGTGTACGGGAACGCTGTTGCACCTGAGTTTAATGTTAATGACTTGACAATATAAATTAAATAAGGAACATACAATAAAACAAGATTTCATACTGGTTGGTGAACATGTGATCCGAAGCCAAGCTAACCGCGGTGCTCAGACATGCATGTGAGATGAGTTTGACGCATGCCTCGACTGCACAGCAAGACTTTTGTCTAAGAACACTCAAGAGTGCGCGTGTGTGACCAGAGACTAGCTTTCCTCAGAATTCACTAATTCAGCATTCCTGGCATGTTTACACAATGCAACTCCTGCAGATGAAGATAACCATACACGGAGGGTAAAATTATCTCTCAAAATTAACACAAGGAAAAGAACGAAACTTCCCAAGCAGCTACTTACCCAGTTACACAGCTCTACCAAAGAACCTAAGCAAGCAGCGACCCTGGCTCCCGGTGCCCTCTGCCTCTCTATTCTCCTTGTCCTGTCTCCATTTATGTTTTCCAAGAACGCTATGCTAGACCTGACAGACACGGATAATCAACACACTAGTGAGCAAGTGGGTTCTCTGAGATTTCCACAAAACCAATTATGAAAGTCCGACGGGAACCCACAGACTAGTATTTCCTCGACGTGGAAATCTGCCTTTCGGATCTACCCAACCACGTAAAAACACTGTAGGTCTCAGAGCAGCTCCTGCTCCTTCATCTTACGAAAGCCGGCAAGCGAGACTTCTTTAAGAGGCGGGCCGGGAGCTCCGCCCTACCCGGAAATGGCTGTCGGCGCACGCTCTGCGCATGCCCGGAGTCGCGCTGTATTAAGGTATCGCCGCCCCCCCCCCCCCCCCCCCGAAAGCAAGATGGCGACCCGGCCTGCGGCTAGACGCTCCTCCCAGCATGCCTAGCGGCCGGCCCGGAGCCGAGTGATGGGGATCCGGTAGGACCGGCGCCGCCGCGGGGCCTGGGCGTTGGGCGCTCCCAGAGAGCCAAGATGGAGACGTGGCGCTGTGTGAGGAGGGGCTACGGCCGTTGTGTGGCGGGGCGAGGCCGGTCAGTGGCGAGCGGCCGGCGGGAAGGAGGGAGGGACCTGGAGGGGCGGGCGGAGCGGCGGGGCGGGGCGGCGGGGCGGCGGGAGGAAGGCGGAGGAAGAGGGTCCGCGGCGGGAACGCGCCCGGCGGCGCCGAGGGAGAGGTAACGCGCGGGCGGGCGGGCGGCGGCGGCGGCCGCCGTGGCGGCGGCCTTCGGGGTCCTGCGGGCCTCGCGCGGCCTCCACGCCCGCCCGCCCGCGCGCGGGGCCCCGCCCGGAGGGAGGCTGCGCGCCCCGGGGGTGGCTGGGCAGCGAGTCTCGGGGCTTGCACGCATCAGTCACGCGGAGGCCAACTTTCACCGCCACTCAAGTTCTCACTCCAGCCTGGGTATTTCTTTCTTTAAATCCATTCATTGAGAGCCGGGGGTGATTCACGGCGCACGCCTGTGATCGATCGCCACATCCCCACGGAGGCTGAGGCTGGAGGAAGGCTGGCCTGGATTTAGACGGCAGCGAGCGTGACACTCCGCCTCCAAAAATAAAAAATAAAAAAATAAATAAATGAGTGAATAAAAAAGAAAACTCACTTGAAATTTTAAAGCGCCACAGTACATGCAGCCTCTGATAATGTCGCCCCAAGTAGTAGCCACCGAATATTAGGTTTGATGTACTGACTATGTTTTTCTCCTGTAAACTTTGAGGACCTAGATATTAAGACTCCAATGGTTTGTATAACCTTTGAAACTACATCGTACTACCACTCGTGGAAAATAACACACTGTCGTTACATAAGCCGTCGGGGTCTACCTACTCCAATCCTGGTTCCTAAGCTCTGGCATTTTCTTGAGTACCAGCTGTGTGCCTGGCCCTGGGGTGGAGACTGGCCTCACCGAGAATACAGAGGTTGTAACGTAACCTCAAAAGCTCGCTATCTTACAAGAAAAAGATGTGGTTGGTATAAATAAGTGCCAATCCGAAGAATAAGTGCAGGTTGCAGTATAGAAACATTTCAAGCCAACGTAAACAGCTCCAGCTCTGGGGAGGTGGAGGCAGGAGGATTAGGAGACCAACACCGGCCTGTGCTGAATGGTCTTGGACTTGTTTGTTTTTTTAGAGAGGGAGGGTTTCTCTGTGTACCTCTGGCTGTCCCGGAATCCATTCTGTAGAGCAGGCTGGCCTTGAACTCAGATCTGCCCATCTCTGCCTCCTGAGTGCTGGGATCAAAGATGTGGGCCACCTCAAAAAAAATTTTAACTTAAAAAAACCAACAACAAGAACAAAATCAAAACAAGATCCGGTCGCTGAAATCCCTTTGAATGACTTTCAGAGTCAACTACAAGATATAGCTCCCTTGTTGTGCCCTTAAGATTGACAGTTGGGTTGGTTGAGGGAGTGGCTTGAGAGTACTGGATTTTCAAATATATAATACAGGTTATCTTTTCTAATGAAAAACAGCATAATAAAGAAATTCGACGTAACAAAATCTTAATACAACTTAAGCAAAACTTAGTGATAGTAGATTTTGAGACACAAACCCCAGAAATAGAGTCCTCGGAACCCTAACATTTTGCCAGGTAGTGCAGTAAGGAGTCAGTGCTTTTTGAGAACTTGAGAGTAACATGTCTATTAAATAAAGGCTGTGGGGCTGGGGCCACGGCTCGGTTGGTTAAGTGATTGCTGTACAAGGCCAGGGGCCTGACTTGGAATGCCCAGCACCCATGGAAAGCTGGGAAAGGTGGGAGAGGTGTCGTAGTGCTGGGGAGGCAGGGGCAGGGACATCCCAGAGCTGACCTGCTAGTCTAGCCCCTGCGTGGCGTTCTTCTTGAGGCAGTGGAGGGGGAAGAGCGAGGGCGGAGAGTAAGACTTGGTCTTATGAGATATTTAGGTTACTGTATAATAATAAAAAGTTTATTTATCTAAGTCTGAGTTACGATGCTACTGTAGCTGGCCTGCTTTCTGTGATCTTCTGAGTCTCTGGCAGACTGCAGTCTCTGGCACTTAGCACCTCATCCTAAAACAGCAGGAGATAAAGTAAAGGATTAATTGCTAGAGCCTTTTCCCTCTTGTCCAGTTGCCTCTTGCTTGTGGGGCTAGGGGGAAGTCTGGAGCAATAAACTTCTATTGAACCAGAAGAAGAGAAAAACTTTTACATAAGTGAATATGCATAATCTCCCATAAATTCATGTACAGATTCATGCATGCTCATTCATACATTTCCATTCAAACCCAGTTGGGCCCAGCTTGCATGCATTCTCACAATTACATACTTACACACACACACACACACACATGCATACAGTCTCACAATTACATACTTTCACACACATTCATACTTAAATATGCGTATGAAGCAAAAGACCAAGCACTGGTGCAGAAAGAACTCACTCATTCTGGATGAAAAATGAGCTCCAATCTTTATTACATAGAGAAAGAAAAGGCTTCTACCTTTTAAATGCTAAATGAATTAAATCCATGTTTGTAAGAAAAAAGCTTTGTTTCTTTTAATAAGACTAAGCCTGCCTTATTATTAAGAAAGGACCTGTTCTGTCTCATGGTTAGGAGAAGCCTGCCTGCTCCTTCTGCTCTCTGCAGCATCTTCTTTTTTCCTCTTTCCCTCTGTATTCTGCACATTGCTCTCTTAGTATTTTATGTTACCTATAGTTTCTAAGCTATTCCACTCTGCATTCTCCTTCTAATCTTGTCTCTCCTGCTCTCAAGTTACAACAGTGCTCTTACTCTCAATGCCTTTTCTCCCAAAGTTATACCTATACTTTTACGTTCTTAAGTTCAATTCTGTCTTAAAAGTGTTCTGCCTAAAAATTCCTCAGCTCAGATCCTCTCTCAGCTCAGTTCTTCTCAGATCAGTTCTCATTCTTCTCTTTGTCCTCAGCACTTAAATATCTTTCAGAATACATGATCACATGTTACGAAGTTCATCACAAGTTCACAAAAAAAAAAATCAAATCATAAATTGAAATAGTTTACAACAGAGAATGTTTACATGCATACCATTAGGTTAATTATATGGCTAAACATCATCACCTGTCTCAGCTCCACAGATTCACTGAAGGTTTAAAACCATAACTAAGTTATTAGTGAAGTTTTATATAAATAAACCCAGTCAATATTTTATCTTCTGTCCTAGCACCTATAATAAATGTTAGTCCCCCTATTATGACCTTTGGTTAATTGTTTTACAACCTCTTGGAATGTGCTCCGAGTAGGAGAAAGTCTGGTTACCATCTAAGAGCAATTAGCTGCTGACACTTGGGAGACTGGCAGAGTTCTCACTGCAGTTTTGACTATCAGAAATGGATCTAGTAGCAGTCTGACTATAAAAGAGTTTAATAATCACATATAATTTTAGGAATTCTTTTAGGATCATCATTAAGACTTAAGTCATCTATTTGTCTGTATAGCATCACTACAAGACAGTACATTTTCGTGGATCTGCAGAGATCTGCTCCAAATGGGTGTGCTATTACTTAGTGATTGTTATATATGTTTAATAATAACAGGAAAAGCATATTAATAGCAGGAATCTTTCCTAAAATGAGTCCCTTACAGCCTTGCTTAATAAGGGCACAACTGTCGCAGATTATATAATAATCCGAAGCAGGCCATTTCAGGATGATCACCTGCTAGTTATTAGCTTGTCCCACTATGGCTCCTGACAGATTCAAGTGTTGGAGCTCCCAAGTTCAAACAGAGTCTTGTCTCCAAATGTATGATCAAGACCAATAGACACCTGGTGTGAACCTCAGAGCAGTACATACAGAGCACATGCATCTGCAAATACATGAAATAACAATCTTAGTGTACTTTGCTTGAATTGATACAGTGGTATAGTTTTGGAGTCTAGGTGGATTTTTATAAGTAATCCTTATGCTTTGTAGTCCCCCAGGAGGAGGTATGCTTAGAGAGGAAAGAGCAGAAAAGCATGCTGCTCACCCATTGGTTAGGAAGGGAAGTAGCTTTCTAAAGCCAAAACCCTTTGACAGATTTTTGGTTTTAGCTTTACCAGTGTTTAGGAAGAATTTAACTCTGTTATAAAAATACTATTCCAAAGCTTGTTTTTACTCTAAACTCTAGTTGGAAGGAGTAGACTTTTTCTTACATCCTGCTATTTAACTATTACGTTTGCTCTAGGTTTTATTTTTATTGAACTTTTGGTACTAGAAATCTATTCTGCATACTAGTGTGTTAGTGGGTTAACCTTTCGGTTGGATTGTGGACCGACTTTGGGAGCAGGATATGTGGTATCTTGGCAGCCAAACTGGTATTTTCTTGTTGAGGATTTAGAATACTATCCACTACTGTTGAGGGGGAGAACATTGATGCTGATGTTAAAGATGGGTGCTCCCCCTTTATCCTTCACAGAGTTAGAAGTAAAGCTAAACACGAGATGACATCTCACCTAGAGAAAAGAGATTTGGATTTTGTGTGCTATAGCTGAACAAAAAGTGGTACCTCAGGGAGTGTCTTTTTTTTTCTTTTAGGTACTCCATGTTTCCCTATCCTCTAAAGAGTCTGGGTGGAGACTGGACGACGCCGTGGGAGGATCTGCAGAAATATTGCTGGCGCAGACACATTTCCAGTTGTCTGAGGTGGCCAGGACATTACTCACGTGCGCCTTACCCATACTTGAGTAGCAGGCATTTCTCGTTGAACTGTAGACCACCTTTTCTGTTTGAGTCTGGAACACAGTTTCAGTACTATAATTGGAGACCTGACCAACTGAGCAGCACATCCTTGATCCATCTCTCTCGCTACGTCATGAACTCTGAGAGAGATGAACCCTCATCTAAACGAAGAAAACATCAAGGTAAAGGAATGTTTGTCTTGTAGGGAATACACATAGGTGACTGGCCACGCTGAGGCCGCCCTTTCTAACCCTGAAGCTGTCCTCCCCTCCATGTTTTAGAGGTGTGGGTGCTTAATCTTAGCTAGGACTTGCTCTGTGCTATTGATGGGGGTTTTATTTCCAACTAATCATGTCTTTCTATCAGATTAGAAAGCACTGTAAGTAAAAAGACTTATATAACTTCTGTAGGTACTTATATAAATGGACTCTCTGACCATAAAATTAGAAAATGACTGATTAATACTGTAGAAAACAGAAGTAGGTAGCATGAAGCTTAAGAATAGTTCTTATGGCGTTTTTTGGAAAGAGGCTCTGATGGCATAGAGATTGGCAGTAGAGGTCACTGATCTAAAAAAAATATTAATTTTGTGTTCTTGTTTCAATAGTAATTTTAAAAATATAATATAAAAGGATTCTTTTATTAGAAACAATCATAAGTAAAATATTACAGGATAAGATTTTAGCTTGTTAAATCTGTATTTACCAAATTAGCATCTATAAATATCTTAAGTATATATTTTTCTTCCTTTTTCAATGTTAGGGATTGAACCCTGCACCTTGTGCTTGTTCTAGTACTGAGCTACACACCCAGTCCTAGAGTTGCAGTCTTAGATAGACTCTTGAGAGAGTCAGAGTGGCTACCTTTTAGAAAGGGAGCCATATCTTAGCCAACTTTGTGGAACTTTAAAAATGACATTGATTCCATCAACTTTTCTCCTACTGTTTTTGCTTATAGACAGCTCTTGTACTCCTCCCCCACTGTAGTGCAGTGTATAGTGAGATAGGTAAGGCTGGGGGCTGCCTTTCTTACCGACTCCAGTTTCCGTGAGGACGCTTTCGAAGGCTGCGTGGCGGTTGGAGTGTAGGGAGCTGAGGTAGAGCTGGAAGAGCTGAGCATGAGCTCCTGAGGCCTCAGTGTTCAGGCTCCTTGTTCTTTGTTGCCAGAAAGTTCTCTGGAAGATTCATTTGGGTCCCAAGGCAGAAATTGTTAATTGCTACAGTTACAAGGTGCTAGTTGGAATAAACAAACACATGTAAATAGAAATTAAGCCCACTAAGCCCGTAGCCATTGACACCTATGTGTATAATATGTGACTATGACATATGGAGATAAGAACCCTATGAGATGTTGAAGTCTGGGTCCTCAGAAGGACCTAGTTGTTTCTGATTATGTGTCTTGCCAACCTTTTGGTAATCTGTGCTCTCTCAGAACTCTGACAGGCTGCACAGCATTAGAGTTTAGCAAGTACTCCCAGCCCTCATGTGCACTCTGCCACCGTGGCATAAGCTTGGAGACGACACTAAACCTGTGTTCCTTGGTTTTCTAGTATAATAAATAACATTTACTTTGAATATCTGTTAAAGATAAAGCAAGATTTTTGTACATGCCTAACATACTATTGGCTTCATAACGACTACTCAGATGTTTTCCCAGAAATGATAGGGAATTACAGCTACATACTGACAATTTCTGATTGCTACCTGACTGTCTATCTGTCCATTCCTCCTAGGTGTTGAGAATAAGGAAAAGGCTCTCCGTTAAGCCACATATGTGACTTCCGATATTTCACTAATACTTTTCCAATCAAGAGAACGGCATTACTAATTTGCCTGTCATTTTAAAGTGGTATTTGAAGGATTTGTATGACACAATTATGACTTTTTAATTAGGCATCCCAATACCTGCTCAGGCCTAGTGCTCACTTTCTTTGACTCACCTTTCTTCTCTGCTGTGATCACCTTGTTCCTCCTGACATGGAAGGTATATAAGATTTTGCAGTGTGAATGAATATATGTTGTAAAGTATGTGATGGCCAGAGACTGTTCACTGTGTCAATGGTTTTGAGATTGTCCTCCATGGAACCTAGCCTGTGAACACACTTGCGCCTATTCAGTAGAAACAACTGTGGTCGGGATGGACTGTGTGTTTTCGCTCAGCAGAGATTTGGTGTCCTTGTGAAATGAAAAGCAATGCCAAAGGGCTCTACATGCTGTACAAATTTAAGAAGGACATAATAATCTCATGTATTTACATGCCACTCTGTGTACATATCGTCTAAGGAGTTGTAACGAGTATTCCTGACCTCCAGTTTTTATGTCACTGTAGCAGTGACAGGATGGTACTGCGGTGGGTGAAAGCTTGCATATGGCGTGGTGGAGCCCTTCCATCTTGCTTACATATGAAGACCACAGTGTATGACTGACCGTTGTGGGACACCCCAGTTGGTGTATGGGGTTCTGTCAGTGTAGCTCTGGAGCTACTACTGTTAGTCTTAAGTGTAAGCCTTTGGGGTAAGAATCCCCGTGTTCAGAGCAGGAGAGGTATTTTGCTCACCTGCCATAGGACCACTTGGGGCAGAATTCCGCAGTTGTCAGAAAACTTTTCTTTGATTTCATTTCCTTCCACCTTTTCCTGTTGCCCTTCCCTTAGCACCATCACACCATCATCTCCTTCGCCCCCTCCAGCCTCACCGATCATAGCGATCATCTCCTGTCTAATCCAATGTCTCTACCTGCCTGTAGCAGGGAGATGCTTAGATACTGAGGAAAGGAATCTAGCGTAACTAATTACCATAATATACTTTATTGGCAGCTGTATGTGGTGTATATATATTTTGATTATGAGTATGAATGTAGAAGACTATTTTTAAATGGGAGCATATTTCCTTTCCACTGCATATAAGTGTACCATTTCAATCTATTTCCTTTTTGGTTTGTTTTGGTTTTGTTTTGGAGACAGACTCACATTGTAGCCCAGGCTGACCTCAAACTCTTGGGAATCCTGCCTCAGCCTCCTGAGTTCTGGGATTGCAGATATAAACCCCATATCCAGACAACTTTATTTAGCAGAATTTTATGCATTATAGTTTAGTGGAATGAAGAGCTGCATGCAGGCTAGAGGAAGATAGTCTGTGGTCAAAAGCCACCCGATATGCTTGGCTGCCCATCACCACATGTGTTCTCTTCCCGTTAATGTAACTAAATGTCCCTTCTTAGTCTCCCGGCTTCCTTACCATTAAGCATGTCCTCACTAGTGTGACCTAGTAAGACCTGAGATCAAAGGTGAACATATGCAATTGCTATTTTTTTCTAGCAGGAGGCATTGACCTTGCTTTCCAGATAAGTGCTCGACCTTGATTTTTTTTTTAAATCTCACTTTATGTAGCCCAGGATAACCCTGAACTTCAGCCTTCTGAGTACTGAACTATAGAGGTGTCAGCAGGCTTGGTTGTGACTATATATGTATGTATATATTGCATACATGCACCCTCAGATGGTAGTTTCTCAGTGGAGGGGTGTGTTTAATTACAGAATCACATCCCTTTCTGTCCACTTGTATTGCTTTTTCAAAGAATTGTATGTCTTTGCATAGTATGACTTGTGGTGCATTCCTGGGGGTTGTATGCAAGGCTTAGTCAGCAGCCTCTGCTGTTGTCTGGAGCATTCTATAAAGTCATGCTAACCGTTGTTTTGGTGTACCTACGTTATATTACAAGACTCATCCTGCAACCTGTGATCTGTAACAGTTGATTTTGTCATTCTGTCTAACCACTGTTCTCATATACTATCATTTATGCCACCCTCCATCCATGTGTAAATCAGGATTCTGAGCTAAGGTAACTGACGGTCTTAATAGGGAATGAAATGTGGTGGGAAGTCATCTCTGACAGTCAAGTCAGGCAGAGTCTCTCTCCCTCCCTCCCTCCTTGCATTAAAGGATGCTAAGCATGACTGATGAAAGTCTTAGCCAGGGACAAATAGGAAAATGCAGCCACACATAGTCTTAGGTTTCCAGCCTTCAGGAAGGTTTGGTAGCTCTCAGTCACCATGTGGCTTTGCTTGTCACCTTGTCAGCCTGCCTGATGACAGTCAGCGTCATGTAGCTATCTCCTAGGGAAACATGTTCCTCAGGGGCTATGGGCATTCTCTAAGTAAGAAAGTATTTGGCCGGGCGGTGGTGGCGCACGCCTTTAATCCCAGCACTTGGGAGGCAGAGGCAGGTGGATTTCTGAGTTCGAGGCCAGCCTGGTCTACAGAGTGAGTTCCAGGACAGCCAGGGCTACACAGAGAAACCCTGTCTCAAAAAACAAAAAAAAAGAAGGTGGAACAAGAAGTCTGTTCCTTCAAAAAAAAAAAAAAGAAAGAAAGAAAGTATTTGTATACAGGACAGTGTCTGGTCTCATTTGATTGTTATATTTTGTCTAATATATTTTAACAGGAACAATAAAAAGGAACTGGGAGTATTTATGTAGCCATAATAAAGAGAATATGAAGAACCTGGAAGACAGAAATGTTGACTCCACATGTGAGGACCGTGAAGATAAGTTTGACTTCTCAGTGATGTCTTATAACATCCTCTCACAGGATTTACTGGAGGATAACTCGCACCTCTACAGACATTGCCGACGCCCAGTGTTGCACTGGAGTTTTCGGTTTCCCAATATTTTAAAAGAAATCAAACATTTTGATGCAGATGTAAGTGTGTAAATGAGTATTAGAGCTTTTCATCCAAGGAAATGTGGTTGATGAGTGTGCAGTCGCGAGCAGTGTTTTATTTACCTCATGCTCTTGTGGAAGGAGCCGTTATTAGCTAGCTAGTATGGCTTTCTTCCTGTTGGTGACTGATAGAAATAATCACCCAACTTTTCAAAGAGCTGAAAGTTTTAAAGTCTTGGTCAACTCTGAGACCCAGACTGGAAGCATTTTAAATAAAAATATTGAGCTTGAAATGTCAGCAGTTTGTGCAAAAAACTCTTATCTACACAATAAGATGATAATATTTAAAGGATACCAATTGGTTGGTTGGTTGGTTGGTTGGTTTGTTTTGAGACAGGATCTCTGATACCTCACACTGGCCTCAAATTTACCTAGGATGACCTTGAACTCCTGGTTTACCTGTCTCTACCTATGCAGCAGTGAGGTTGCAGGCATGTGCCACCATGCCCAGCTAAAGAAACAGTGGGCTGCTTTTTTTGGGGGGAGGTGGGTAGGGGGTGAGCTGAGGATGCTGGGATGAAACCAACCTCTTCTGAAAGTATGCGCAGGGCTGGGTAGATGCCTTAGTGGTTAAGAGCACTCACTGTTCTTCTAGAGGACGTGGGTTCACTTCCCAGCAACTATATGGCAGCTTACAACCATCTGTAACTCTAGTTCCAAGGGATCTAACATCCTTCTCTGACCTCTGTGGTCATCGCACAAACATTGGTCACAGAGATTCAGGCAAAGCATCTGTGTGAATAAAATCTCAAAAAAAATTATTTTAAAGAAAAGTCTGACACTATGTCTATAATCTAACATTGGCTGAGGCAGAAGGACCATCCTTTGTTCAAGGCTGTCCTGGGCTATATAGTGACACTCTGTTTTTGTTTTGTTTTAAAAGGAACTCGAAAATTTAGTCATGCTGAACATGGAAATTCATGAAAGATAGCTTCACATATAAAAAGTACAAAAAGTTCTTTCAAGAACTAGACCATTTTGAGTGGTAAGCTGCTATTCCATGTGAGTGTGGGCCGTGGTTTTGAGATGTATCATAAGATATTTAGAAACATATTTCTTGTGATATAGAATAGTTGAGAGCAGTCATTTTTTTCAAAAAAATTAAGAAAAAGACAGGCAGGCAGGCAAGCTAGGTGGAGGTGGTACATACCTTTAATCCTAGCACTTAGGAGGCAGAGGAGTGTGGATCTCTGAGTTCAAGGCCAGCTGTTCCAATAGCCAAGGCTACACAGAGAAACCCTGTCTTGAAAAACCAAAAAATAAAATAAATATCATTAATTCTAAAAATAAGAGAAAGTCTGTATACAACTTTGTCTGCTGTGCCCGAGTTAAATAGAACTCCTGTTTGCATGTGTTTTAATTCACGCCACTGTTTCCTTCAAGGTGCTCTGCCTACAGGAGGTTCAAGAAGATCACTATGGGACAGAGATCAGACCAAGTCTGGAATCACTGGGTACAATGTAACCTTTGTTTACTTCAGCCAGATTTATTCTTGCAGAATTGTTTGTTATTTAAATATAAGCTTTTAAACAAAAAAATGTAGGATACATTTGGGGATGACTTATTTTAAAAAAAAAAAACTCTTTAAGATTCATTTTTTTTTAATATTATTTATTTAATGTATATGAGTACACTGTAGTTGTCGTCAGACACACCAGAAGAGGGCATCAGATCCCATTACAGATGGTTGTGAGCCACCATGTGGTTGCTGGGATTTGAACTCAGGACCTTTGGAAAAGCAGTCAGTGCTCTTAACCACTGAGCCATCTCTCCAGCCCTAAGATTCCTTTTTATGTGTAAAAGTTTGCCTGCATTTTTGATACCCTTGGGGAATCAGAAAGGGTCAGATGTCCGTCCTGGAACTGGAGTTAAAGATGGTTGTGAGCCACCAAATGGGTGTTAGGGACTGAACCTGGGTCCTCTGCAAGAGCAACAAGTTGCTCTTAATCTTTGAGCCATCTCTCCAGCCCTTGGGATAACTTTACTTTTTATTTATTATTTTACAGGTATGAGTGTTTTGTCTGCTTGTATGTCTGTGCACCGTGTGTGAGCCTTAAGCTGGTGGAGACCAGAAAAGGGAGGTCTCGTGGCATTGTAGTCAGTAGGCAGTTAATGAGCCACAGTGTAGGTACTAGAACTAAACACAGGACATCTTCAAGAGCAGCCAGTGCTCTGAACTGCTGAGCCACCCCCAGCGCCTTCGGGATAACTCTTAATTTTGAAAATTTGATACTATTTCAAAATGTCAAGCACATCCTGCAGCATTTCTGCAGGATATTCCATGCTAATCTTAAAAGAGAAAAGTCTCCAAGAGTCATTTACCTACTGTACCGCCATGGGTGGGTCTGTGCTGCAGATGAGGGACTGGGCCACCTACCTCATCAACAGGAGGCTTTACCAGGGCCTGTTTGATGAAGCAGCTGGGTGATCCTCGTTGGTTCAAACTCATAGTTCACTTTACAGATGCTTGCATTACAAGCGTATGACTGTTCCCTGCCTAACATTATAAGGTGTGTGGTATGGTGAGCCTCATTGTAATCCCAGCACTTGGGATGCAGAAAGAAGCATTATTAACAGGAGTTCAAGGCCACTCGGAACTGTATAACAAGTTCAAGGATGGCCTGAGAACCAGAGTCCCTGGCTCAGAAGAGCCTTGGACTGGGCATGTAGATCCATCCTAGAGTGCTTGCCTACTGTTCTCTATAGTACCTCTACTACTGCCAGAAGAGAGAAAGGGACTTCTCAACATGTATTTTCTTCGGTGCTGAAGTGGAAATACTCTCAGGCCCATCTCTACCTGAACTTGGATTTGAACATGTCCTAGCATCCTGTCCTATAGAGTATGCTTTGTCAAACCTTGCTTTAAAATCTTAAGAGAAATGTGTTTGACATCGTCTCTCTTTTAAAATTCATTCCTCGTAGGTTATCACTGTGAATATAAGATGAAAACAGGAAGGAAACCCGACGGCTGTGCCATCTGCTTCAAACATTCCAAGTTCTCGCTCTTATCTGTGAACCCAGTAGAGTTCTGCCGCCGGGATATTCCTCTGCTGGATAGAGACAACATTGGATTAGTTTTACTCCTGCAGCCCAAGATCCCACGTGCTGCCTCTCCATCCATCTGCATAGCTAACACACATCTGTTGTACAATCCACGCCGTGGTGATATTAAGCTGACCCAGCTGGCGATGCTGCTAGCAGAGATTTCCAGTGTGGCCCATCACAAAGATGGCAGCCCCTGTCCCATTGTCATGTGTGGTGACTTTAATTCTGTTCCTGGTTCTCCACTCTATAGTTTCATAAAGGAAGGAAAATTAAACTATGAAGGTCTTGCAATTGGAAAAGTAAGTGCCTGTCTCATCAGTGTTAGGAAGCCAGCTTTGGCTGCTCTGCCCGTCAGGAGGAGGGGATGGTTGTCAACAGCATGAAGATGCTCATTTCGTGACTGGGGAAACGCTGGGCATCTGATGCCTCTGCACAGTGAGAGATGAGGAAACGCTGGGCATCTGATGCCTCTGCACAGTGAGAGATGAACGCTGGGCATCTGATGCCTCTGCACAGTGAGAGATGAGGCCCACAGTGACGCGCAAGTGGTTTTACTCACTTGGTTGGTTTTGTCTTTCCCACTTATGGAAGCTTCTGTCTAAAAGAATTAGTGGGTAGAGAGAGAAGTTTGAAGACGAGGATAACCTGAAACCCCTTCACACGGGGAAGGAGGAGTTCCGAATGCTGGACAGGGACAGTACAGTAACTTAATATTCACTATATGTTATCCATTACATAATTCTATGTTTTCCTTGTGCAGTGCTAAGTACTTTTAGTCTTCAGCTTAGAAGTATTTTTATTGGGCTCTGAATGATCTCCGTGCTTCCCTCTGCCTGTTTGAGATCATTTGGTTTTCAGGATGTTTAACCAAAATAAGTCCTCCACCAACAAAATTTTCAATGATAGTTTTAAATTTGATTTTAGAGCTTGGCATCTGACACAATGGAAACTATATTACAGATAGCAGAAAGAGTTAGACAATACTAGTGGGAAGCCATGGACATTTAGATGTTCACATGAGGGACCCCCCCCATGTGGAAAGCCTGCATTTCCATGACATGATGAGTGCTTTCTGAACTGTATCTGGACAGGAGTGAAGGGCCGGCTTGACGTTTCTGAGTACGTCCCATGAAAAAATAAACGTTTTAGTACGTAAATAGTTAAAGTCTGTTCACTTAAGATGCCTGTTGAAATTCTGTGCAGGTATCTGGCCAGGAACAGTCTTCACGGGGACAAAGAATTTTATCTATTCCAATTTGGCCCCCAAACCTAGGCATCTCTCAGAACTGTGTTTATGAGGCACAGCAGGTTCCCAAAGTAGAAAAGACAGGTGAGTGTGGGGGCGGTCTGCTGGGTAATGGTCTTCCCTTTGAGTCAGGAAGCTAAAATGTCAAGCGTTTAGCATGTCTGGCATGAATGTTCATGTTACAAATATACATAGCTTTTGCTTATCCCTTTTTTTTTTGATGTGCTCCAAATTTTCTTTTTAAGAGTTAAATTTTGGGACTGGAGAGATGGCTCAGAGGCCCTGAGTTCAATTCCCAGCAGCCACATGGTGACTCACAACCATCTGTAATGGGATCTGATGCCCTCTTCTGGTGTGTCTGAAGAGAGCTACAGTGTACTCACGTACATAAAATAAATCTTAAAAAATAAAAAGTTAAATTCTGATGTTATTTGTGCATGAGTAACTTGCATGTTGCCTTAGAGTTGTTGGCATTTCCCCCTGATTCTGTAGACCATCAAAATATAAACTATAGGATCAAACATTTAACCAAACATCTAAACTAGACATGAGTCTGACTCTAGAGAAAGCTATGCTCTGGCAAACTAGGACAGAACTGTATGCAGATTGGATTGATATGATTCCCTCTGCTCTTTCAGACAGTGATCTGACTCAAGCACAGCAGGAGAAAGCGGAGGTCCCAGTGTCAGCTGACAAGTGAGTTCCAGAAGGCAGCAAGTGCACCACAGTCCCTGACTTTAACTGAATAACGGAAAAAAAAAAAAAAAAATTCTCTCTCAGAGAACACTTGGATCCAAAATGGAGTTAGTGCTATTCCACGCTGCAAAGGCTGCTGGGTTTAAGGCAAATCCCAGGTCTGACTGTTGCTTTTTAGCTGTGAGAATCAAACACCTCTAGGTTCCATTTCCTTACCTGGGTTGTGAGGGTTCACGGAGCTCAAGTGTATAAAGCGTGTTTCATGCTTTGGCATGCTTCAGGCAGTGTTCTGGAAAACAGCCTATGGGCCTGGACTGACCCAGGAGCCCTGAAATGTATGTCACTATGTATTTAAAGAGCCTGGTCACAGGAAAGTACCTTCCTCCTTCTGTAGGAGCCTCGTCTCATCTGATTCACTAGATCCCAGGCTACGGGCAGTGTGACCCAGACAGACAGGCTGTAGAGAGGAGCCTTGTCATTTTCTCTTGAACTGTAGGAAACAGAATGAAGAAGTCTATGTCAGTTTGAAAGGAAACCTGAATCCTTGGGCTGTGATTGCCAGTGGGTGTGTAATACTTCATCGAGGCGGAGACCTAGGTCTATCTCTTTAACATTCTTGAGATGTTTATTTGATATTGCAACTCTGATTTTTTTCCAGCATTTAAATGCAGGGCCCACAGTAGAAGCATATCTCCTTCATTCTTTTTTATCGTCATTCTTTTCAGTTTTAGTTTGAATGTGTTGTTTTGACAAAAAAAATTTAAGAATAAGGAAAGAAGTAATTTTTAGTGAATAAACATTTTAAATATAGCAAAAGTTCCCCTATAGTTGATCAAATAAAGGTGATGTAACAATGATGGTTTTGAGAAGTTCGATCTCTTACAAGGTTTATCTGTTTTGCCGTCCTTACCCTCCTAGAACTACAGTTACACTGTGTGCTGCCATGTCCTTCCCTAACTCTGGCATTGTGTAAGATGTGAGACAAGTGTGTGTGTTCATAGTATTCGTTTATAAACTGAGACACTGACCGTGAGATGACAGCTTGAAGGAGACTTAACTTGCTTTTGTGTCTCATTATGTAGCTCAGGCTAGCTCCAGCTTCCCACATGTGAAATTATAGACATGTGCCACCTTTTATATTTAGTAGTGCTATAAATATAAGTCCTTAGATGTGTTAAGGACCTTCCTATGTCTATTGACTTAGGTTACAAAAGTCAAGGGCCATACTTTTCGTAATTTAGTGTTTTGTCATGTGCATTGATAGTTTGCTTGGATGTGTGTCTGTGAGAGGATATCGGATCCCTGGAACCAGAGTTACAGCTGAGAGCTGCCGTGTCGGTGCTGGGAATTAAACCTCTGTCCTTTGGAAGAGCATCCAGTGCTCTTAACTGCTGAGCCATCTCCCCAGTCCAAAGGACCAAATTTTTGTGTGTCCCTCAGCACCTACAATGGTGTATAGAATTTTCCTTTATAGCATAAATGGCTCTTAAAATTCATGACATATTAGAAAATAATCTTAGCCCTTGTCAGTAACATGCCATGTGTTTGCAGTGGTGAATGTGAGCCACTCTGCAGCTGTGCTGAGAGGCAGCACAAGCATGACAGGCCTGTGGCTTCTTTGCCAGCAAAGGTCCAGATGGACCCGAGTAGCCCTGCACACTACTGAGAGCATCCTTGTAAACACAACCAAAGTCAGGCAGTGATTGCACACCCCTTTAATCCCAGCACTAAAGAGGCTGAGGCAGGTGGATCACCTAAGTTTGAGGCCAGCCTGGTCTTTAGACTGAGTTCCAGGACAGCCAGGGCTATGTGGAGAAACTCCATCTCAAAAACTAAATAAAGAAATGAAGTGCAAGCTGTTGCTCATTATGTAAATGGAGGCTCTTGCATGTATAATTGTAAGACCTGATTAGCATATTAATACTTTTTACCCCATTTGCTGGTAATAGACGCCATGTGTTTTCCTTCACTGCATCAGTAAAGGCTCTCTCACTTGGAATATGGTTTATTCAAGTGAAACTCATCTAGCTGGCTGGGCGTGGGGCTTCCACTTCGGATAACATTCTGGTCGGTGAGGCAGAAGTATGAAAAGGGGGTCAGTTTGATCAAGTTTGAGGCCAGCCTGGTCTACACAGAGAAACCCTGTCTCAAAAAAACAAAAAAGAAAAAGAAAAAAAAGGGGGGGGGGTCAGCCTAGTCTATGTAATGACATTGAGACTAGCCTGATCTAGGTGAACTTGAACCCTAGGCCGGTGCCTTACTCTTACAGCAGTCCTCAAGCACTGAGGCCAGCTTGCCACAGACTGGAGGCCAGGCTGGCTAGAAACTGAGCTCCAGCCCAGCCGGGCTATAATGGAAGACCTTATTTGAAAACGAAAGTCACAGTATCCTAGTCTGTCTGAGAAGGGAATAAAAGGTGATTTTCCTATGAACTCTTGAAGGGTACTAAGCCCTTTTCTTTTTGCTTTAGAGTGTCCTCGCACCTGCAGCACGGTTTCAGCTTGTCATCCGTCTATTCCCATTACGTCCCTGACACTGGGGTTCCAGAGGTGACCACCTGCCATTCCCGAAGTGCCATAACTGTGGATTATATTTTCTACACTGCAGACAAGGATGACAGCGCTCGGGGGCCAGGTAAAGAGCGTGTGGAAACAAGGCTAGAACGCACGGGGCCTGGCTGGGCACAGCGGCAAGGCAGAGGGCTAGCTGTAAGGGTTGATGGATGAACTGCTCATATGACTGTGCAGAGCTTAACTGCCTACAGAGAACCAGGCAGTAACAGGCCCACACAAACTCTCACAGAACTGCAGCCTCAGTTGGCCCTTCAGTACCAGTTGGAACCTAAGTCCTAGGCTGCCCTCCGCTCTTCATCATACATCCTGCCTCCCCGTGGCAGGCAGCCACTGAGTATGGTGGTGAAGAACTTTCAGCAGCTCAGAGAGTCGTGCTGCCACG
>JADRCD010181402.1:0-10000 GCA_019843815.1 Montemys delectorum
TTTTGTTTTTCGAGACAGGGTTTCTCTGTGTAGCCCTAGCTGTCCTGGAACTCACTCTGTAGACCAGGCTGGCCTCCAACTCAGAAATCCACCTGTCTCTGCCTCCCAAGTGCTGGGGTTAAAGGCGTGTGCCACCACCACCCGGCTCACTTCTCCCGTCATCTCTTTGGCACAAAGGAAGGTTCTCATGGCTGCCAGTCCCAGGGGCTTCCTGTCTTGATTCTCCTAATCCTGCCCCCATATCGTGTGCTACTGGTTGAGCCATGTCTCTTACAAATCTACATACTGAACTCCTAACTCCCATATTTTATAAAGGGCCTGCATTTGACTTAGAAGAAGAGACTCACATAAAGATAGGGAGAAGATGGCCAATGGAGAGAGACCTTGAGACCTTGGTGACACATTTGCTGACATATCATCTCAGACTTCCAGTATTCAGACTGTGAGCTAATTAATACACTTCCATTGTCAAAGCCTCTCAGTCTATGCTGTAGCCCAACATCCTCAGCATCTCTTTTGTCAACTTCTGAAGGAGCCCAGGGGTGTCATTCCCTTCCCGGGCCTGACCTTCCCAGTATTACCAATGAGGACATCAGACATCCCCTCATCAAACCCAACGCGTCTACTGCTATATTTCCAAGGGTCTGCACTTGTCACTGTTTCTGCCCTTCATTCTCTTTTCCTGAGGTACATAGAGTCACAGGACCATTCACAGTAAGGTACTTAAGCCAAAAGTTTTTAATGGCGAGACTAGCTAGAACCCAGCTCTCGACTGTGAAGAACACCTTGTCATTTCTAGGGAAGCCCTTTTCCGTCCTTTAATCAACTTTGACTCTGGGGTCTCGGAGAGGGTGACCGAAGCCCGGGGTGTTTCTGAAGGTGTTCTACCAGAGCTTCGGTTGCTGCTTCAGGATCTGAGGGTGCCCTTGGCAGATGCAGAGGCCAGGCGAGACGAACTGGAACTTTTGGAGGGGAACTCAGGGACATCTAGGGAAGAAAGAATGCCATTAGAGGGAAGGTTGTGGAAGTGCCAAGGGAAGCCATGCGATTAAACTTCCTATAATAATGTGATGTAACATAATACAGTCATAAGGCAGGCGGGGATTTCTGAAATTCCCCAGGAACTTCTATATCACTCCCATGCAGTCTTCACCTTGAACACTAGTAAAGTTTCACCTTCAAATGGGCTTTCACAAACTCTGTGTGTGTGTGTGTGTGTGTGTGTGTGTGTGTGTATGTGTGTCTGTTAGCGCATGCCCATACATACACATGAGGACATTGAGTTCATTCCTCAAGAGTCACCCATCTAATCTACGTTTTTGGGGTTTTTTTTTGTTTTTTTTGTTTTTGTTTGTTTGTTTGTTTGTTTTTAATACAGGGTCAGTCAGTGGTCTGGGGCTCCTCAGTTAGGCCAGGCTGGCCAGTGAGCCCCAGGAATCACTGTCCCTGGCCACCTGTCTCAACCTCCTAAGTGCTAAGATTATAAGCACACACCACCATCCCTTGCTTTTTACATGGGTGCTGAGGGGCAATCTCAGGTCCTCATGCTCGCCAGGCAAGCACTTTACAGATGGAGCCATCTCTCCACCCCTACCACATTTTCTATGGACCTCGAGAAGCTCATGAAAGACAAAGGGAGGGGGAGGAGCTATTCACAGCCTCCATTTTAGAAGCAAATGCAAGGAAGGGACACACTTGACAGGTACAGTGCACAGTCACAGTCACTTCAGTGTCACAGCTGGCTCCGGAGACTTCTGAGTCTTCGACCAGGGAACACCAGCACGGTCTCCATGGTCTCCATGCCTTTCACTCCACACATCTGCATGCACCCTTTTTTAACAAGGCAAATGGCCCAAGGTGACATCCCAACCCCAACTCACAGTGACAACAGATCTCTCCTTGACGTCTGGCAGTGTGCAGGAAAGGGAGGGGGGAAGCAGAGGGTAAGAAGATAAGGCAAGCTGAGCTTGAGGCAAGAGGGAAGTGCTTTATAAAGTTTGCCCTGGAAGCCAGGCACGTGGAAGACAGAGGCAGGTAGGTCTCTGTGGATCTGAAACCAGATCAGACTACACAGTGAGGCCCTATCTCAAATAACAAATTAAACTCTAAACAGTTTGCCCCTGAGCCCATTATGAGGGCATACATCTTTAATCCCAGCTGTCTGAACTTAGAGGAGGAAGGGCTGCTGAAAGCCAGCTCAAGGCCAGCCTGGGCTACATAGTTCTAGGCTATCTGACTCAAAACATACCAAACGAACACAAAAAAACAAAGTAACTAGTTTGCCTTTCCCTTGGCTTCAATTGCATAGAGATGAAAGTTGATTCTCGTAGCCACGGCCCCTTGCCCACTGTCATTCCCACCATGCCACCCCACCCTACCCTACCCCGTCCCCGTGCTCCATCTCTACTCCATCTTGTCAGGCAAGGTGCAGATCACGTGAAATAGTTAATCCATCTTATGCTCTGACTCATGTGTGGCAGGCTTCCTGTGAATCTTGGAAAATCTCTTCATTTTCATTGATTCCGAAACCAGTGATTGCTGCCACTTGCTCTCCCCTTAGCTAACTGTCCCTCGAGGCTTCACTGTGTGGAATGGTCTTGCCCCACACCTCTGACCTGCCCGAATTCCTAACAGCTAACCCACCCTCCAAGGTCCACTTTCTCCTGGAAGTATCAATGTACAAGGTCTCACATAGCCCAGGTTGGCCACTTTGAACTCTTGATCCTGCCTCTGCCTCCTGAGTGCTGGGATTATAGTGACACATGTCTACACCCAGAGAGTCTAGTGCATTATATATGTTTTCACACACGTGTACATGTGGAGGCCAGAGGCTGACATCAGAAATCAATTTCTGAGGCACGACCTTTTGTTGACCTGGAGCTTGTTGACTCAGCTAGCCTGACTGTCCAGGAAGCACCACTCTTGTCTCTGTCTTCCCAGAGCTGGGATTGTGGGCATGCTGGGTGTACTGGCTAGTTTTGTGTGTCAACTTGACACAGGCTGGAGTTATCACAGAGAAGTGAGCTTCAGTTGGGGAAATGCCTCCATGAGATCCAGCTGTGGGGCATTTTCTCAATTAGTGATCAAAGGGGTAGTGCCATCTCTGGGCTGGAAGTCTTGAGTTCTATAAGAGAGCAGGCTGAGCAAGCCAGGAGAAACAAGCCAGTAAGGAACATCTCTCCATGGCCTCTGCATCAGCTCCTGCTTCCTGACCCGCTTGAGTTCCAGTCCTGACTTCCTCTGGTGATCAACAGCCATGTGGAAGTGTAAGCCGAATAAATCCTTTCCTCCCCAACTTGCTTCATGGTCATGATGTTTGTGCAGGAATAGAAACCCTGACTAAGACACTGGGATTGCAAACACACACCACAACGGTCAACTTCTATGTGGACACTGGCTGGGTATTAAACTCAGGTCCTCATGCTTGTATGGTAAACATTTTATTGCCCAAGCCATCTGTTCAGCCCTGTCTTTGTGTTTTAGGATAAGGTTTCTCTGTGTAGCCCAAGCTGGCCTTGAACTTGCAACATTGCTCTTGCTTCTGCCTCAAGTGCTGGGATTACATGTGTGCATGAGCCTGCCCATCTTGAATGCTTTCATCTTCTGGGGTTCCCAGTACATCACTGAGTTCTCCATCTTGGCCTTGGTGGCTTAGTCTTGAGCATCACTGTTCATCTCTGCGTCTTGGTCTCCCTGCCTGCAAAGCTGGGGTCTTGTGCTTCACTGTTTCTACAGTGGCCATCTACAGAGATCCAGAATATATTGGATGGTGATTTTTTTCCCCCAGAAAAGTAGACAAAACTAGGGCTGAACGTAGCTAAGTTCAAAGTGTCTAAGTGTCAATATTGAGGGTGGGGGTAGGAGAATGAGAACGTTCCCTTGTTTGACATTTTCTGTGTAGTTTAAGACCCCTGTAGAGACTGATGGGCTCATGCAGGAGACTGAGGCAGGAGGGTTAAAGTTCAAAGCATACCTGGACTACAAAAGAGTTCTAGGTCAGCCCCAGGGAATTTAGCAATTTAGCTAAACCTTGTCTCAAAATAAGGCTGGGTGTGGTGGCACACACACACCTTTGATCCCAGCACTCAGGAGGCAGAAGCAGGTGGGTCTCTGTGAGTTTGAGGCCAGCCTGGTCTACAGAGTGAGATCCAGGACAGCCAGGGCTACACAGAGAAATATTGTTTTGGAAAGAAAAGAAAAGAAAAGAGAAGAGAAGGGAAGGGAAGGGAAGGGAAGGGAAGGGAAGGGAAGGGAAGGGAAGGGAAGGGAAGGGAAGAGAAGAGAAGAGAAGAGAAGAGAAGAGAAGAGAAGAGAAGAGAAGAGAAGAGAAGAGAAGGGGAAAGGGGAAGGGAAAGGGGAGGGAAAGGAAGGGAAGGAAAAGAAAGGAAAGGAAAAGAAAAACAATCCCCCACCCAGAGAGAGAGAGAGAGAGCGAGAGAGAGAGAGAGAGAGAGAGAGAGAGAGAGAGAGAGAGAGAGAGAGAGAGCTCATTGGTAAAACAATTGCCAAACACATGTGAGACCCTAGGTTCAATCCTCAATACCATAAAAAGGAAAACAAAACAAAACCAAAAATAAACAAACCATAGAGCAGCTGATTTCAGATCCACATCAGGCAAGAGAATAAACCGGAGTGTTCCTTTGTGCGGTCAGGAACATTACAAAGTGCTGCCTGCTGAAGGAGGACAAGGCCTGGCTCTCCTGATAACAAGACAGGGCTTGTTTGCTCTCACCTGTAACACTTTCAGGTTTAATCCTATTACTGAGCCCTGCTTATCTGTCACTGAATTAGAGAAACCCTTTGCTCAGGAGCCCCGGGCAGCCACAGGCCTGGGCAGGCTCTTTGTCGCCCTCCTTCATGGTGGCAGGTCCCAGGGTTCCCACGGCCTCGTTCCCCGGTGATAGCTGTCCCCACCTGTCCAGACTGTTGGCTTTCTCTCTTCTGCTGAGACCTGTTCTGGGAAGCTGGTTTTCTTATATCTACTTTTCTTGTCCTAGAAAGCAGATACAGACCCTTTCTAGTTTAAGGTTGGGATTTTGTTTGTCTGTTTTTTGGTGTGTGTATGTAAGAACACATGGGCGTGTGAATGTTCATACATGTGTGTGCATGTATGGAACTTATCAATATAGCACAGGCTAGTCTCAAACTCTTAGCAATCCTCCTGCCTCAGACTCACAAGGGATTATAGGCATGAGCCATAAAGTTTAAAAGAAAAACAGGGAAGACATATAAAAGGGAGGAAACCTGAAAAGGCTGGACCATGGTCTGCAACACCTGACTTGTTGAAATAACTAGAAATGTTCCTCACCCCAATACCAGGGCTCCCCAAACTTTCTCCTTCTTACTGATCTTTGCTACCTTGCCATGAGCTCCCCTAAATGTCCACCGTCTCAAACATAAACTGAGCAACGAGGAAAGCTTTAGGAAGGTGACTGTCTTAGCTAGAGTTTTATTGCTATGAACAGAGACCATGACCAAGGTAACTCTTACAAAAGACATTTCATTGGGGCTGGCTTACTGGTTCTGAGGTTCAGTTCACTATCATTATGGTGGGAAGCATGTTAGCATCCAGGCAGGCATGGTCCTGGAGGAACTGAGAACTCTACATCTTGTTCTGAAGGCTTTTAGGAGAAGATTGGTTCCAAGGAGGCTAGAAGAAGCCCACTCCCACAGTGACACACTTCCTGCAACAAGGCCACACCTCCTAATAGTGCCACTCCCTGGGCCAAGCGTAGTAAAATCACCACAGTGACAGAACTAATTTCAAGTGGTTCATTTGATCCCTGCACATCTCAGGTTAAATCTGTTTTCAATAACCCTTCCTCCTACGTGAGGTTTCCTCCCCAACATCTCCAACAGGGTCTCGGAGAGTTTTCTCCCTTTCTTTAAAATTCAATTTAAATTTCTTTCTTTTTTTGTTTGTTTGTTTTGTTTTGTTTTTTTCGAGACAGGTTTCTCTGTATAGCCCTGGCTGTTCTGGAACTCACTCTATAGACCAGGCTGGCCTCGAACTCAGGAATCCGCCTGTCTCTGCCTCCCAAGTGCTGGGACTAAAGGCGTCGTGCACCACCACTGCCCGGCAAAATCCAAGTTTCTTTATTTTTTGCATAGGCTACTTTTCTACATAATTTAATACTCAAAAGACAAGAAAGTGCTCAATTAAACTTCCCTCTGTTCATCTCCATTGTTCCCCTTTACAAGGCCAGTCAAGGTTATCTGTTGCTTTATATCCTTCTAAAGATATTGTGTGCAATCACAATGTTCACAATAAATATAAGTGCAAATGTACACAGAAAATACAAGCATTGTCCATGGGAACACATGCACATGTGCGCACACCACACACATGTCAACACAAACACATAGGTTAGGATATTGTTCCTTTCTCTCTTTTAAAAATATTTTTGTTTCTTCTTTGACAATTTCATAATGCATATAATTTATTTTGATCACATCTGCCCCCTATTACCCTCTCTGACCCCTCCTCCTTCCTCTGAATCTCTTCTTCCCCGTAAGTCCTCCCCCCCACCCCCCCCCCCCCCCCCCCGCCTTCATGGCTTTTAAATTCTCATTACTGTAACTCTGAGTTTAATTAGTGCTCACTGGAACATGGGCGACTTACCAGTGGCCATAGCACTGAAGAAAAAAAATGACTCCTGCTCCTCCAGCAGTCACAATGTCAACGCTCCTAAGCTAGAGCGGGACTGCATGAGCCCACCCCCGTTCAGGATGGATAGTTGAGTGGCTCTTTCTTGTGTGGGTCTTGTGCAGCTAACCACAGCTGCTTCAAGCTCAGCAGTGGAATCAATGGAATTTGCTTACTTCCTGGGCAGCTGGTACCTAGATCATCATGGCTGAATCTATTTCTACTCTCTTCCGGATTTCTGGCTCTTACATCCAGACCTCCTCTGAATGGCTCACTTGGAGACCCACAAGTCCCTCAAGTCTGCCGTTTCTGCCGGTTTCTGGCCTCAATTGGTGCTTTCCCCCTCTAGTCTATAAGCCACCAGAGGGCTTATCCTGCTGTTTCCCTAGTGCCTGGTCTAATGCCTGCCAAACATTTATTGAATCAGTGAAATCTATCCCTGTGGCTCCTTCTTTTATTACAGGACAGATGATGCCGCTGATGGGTTGGATGCCAGAAAAGTGGGTGTGAGGACCCAGAGGCCACCGAAGCAGAGGGTTCCATGAAGCAGTAGTGCCCTAGAAAAATGGTAAGCTGGAAACCACCTGAATGAATAAGTTGATAGACAGACAGACCTGAGATTTTCATCCTGTGGTTGATTTACAATAAAAAGAATCATGTTATGTGCAGCCACTTGGAAATTATCAGTTATATGAACAACACCATCGGATAGGCCGGTGGATCAGTTAAAAGAGTTAGGCAAAGTACTTAGTGAGTATGGTGAATAACGAGACACAGTACTGAGGACAGCGTGTAAGGTGCACTGGTGACTCTTCCAGAAAACAAATGGCCATCAATGTAAGTATCTAGAATCAAACATGCCTTAGTTCACTTCATCTTTCCAGCACTTCTGTAATGTGGGAAAAAGAAAAGAAAAGAAAAAGGACAGAGCTGAGCACAGGCATGTGCCTACAGTCCCAAGTACTTGGGAAGCTGAAGCAGGAGTTCACTTATTTGAGGCCAATAAAATGAGACTCCATGTCGGAGAGGTGGGTGTGTGTGTGTGTGGAGGAACATGGCAAATCTTTACTTTGTAGAAGACCTCACCACCTCCTTTAGTGTTTTGGAATTATGTCCCTTATTTTTATATCATGACTTCTAGTTCGGGTTACTACACTGTGTCTAAGTGTGGATTATTATTATTTGACTGAGATGATTTAAGCACTGGCTGGTGACTGTCAGGGGAGATGAAGGCTCACTGAGTCCTTCCCAGGCAGGATCTATGAGAAGTGATGGCTGAGCTGTTTCTGCCTACTATTCTGTAAGGAAGACCCCTGCCCTGTTGCTATGGAGCCCAGAAATCTGCTCAGGCTCCTGGTCAGGACCCTGCTTTGGTCAGCACCAGTGGGATGGTGTCCCCTTCCTCCCCTCTCGTCTTGGAGAAACAGAAATGGTATATTAGGGAGAAATCACCAGCACGGCTAGAAGATGCTTCCAGCATGGCTTTGTTCTTGGTTTTCCTGAGGCAAAACTGTCAGCTGCAGAAGAAAATGAGGAAGTGTAGCCAGGATTTTGAAACTGTAAAGCCAAGACTTCAAGTTTCTGCCACTCAGCCATCCAAGTAGATGAAATAAGGCAGATATGTTGCAAAATACACACAGGCCATACATGCAGGCTGAGGGCTCACTCCTGCTTTAAAACACCCACATCTTAGCGCATGGGATTTTAGTAGATTTTCAACATAGCCCCATAGCCTCATATTACCAAATGCTGCACACACAGAGAAATACACACAGAAGTATATACATATACATAAATACATAATACATGCATACATATAAAAACACATTTACATATATGCATACACACATATACAAACATAAACACATAAATTCTCACAATACAGATGTATATGCAATATACACATACACAAATTCACATGCATACACACACACATTTATACATAAATACACACATATACATACATATTCACATACATACACATGCATGCACATACACAGATGCATATACAGATGCACCATCCACTATTTACATTCATATATAGTTTAAATACTATGAGAAGAGTGATTAAAACCTGTCATTATGGATATGCACATAACTAATAACATATAATTCACAAGTAAAAATTCTTTCCTGGTAGATCCTAAGTAGATGCTACTTTGTGCCAAATGTTTTGGTTTAAATAGCCATTTGGCATCTGTCTAAATGTTTGGTGACAGAGAAGCAGGAAGGCTCCTCTTAGTGGGAAATGCTGAGGTCATTCATTATATCTAGAATGCTGACACAGGGGCTACAAGACAGAGCATACACTCAGCTCCCTGAGCAGTAAAAGAGAATGCTGGCTTTAGACAGGGTTCCCAGGCTTTTTCCTTTCAACACCGACAGCCAGAGTTGGTGGTGGTATATTCAGTATGGGAGGGCAGAGTGAAGCATTAACAGTACCAAGGAGCCAGTGAGGAAGTGTACACAGATACATAACATATATACAAACAGATACATAATAGGTATACAAACAGAAACAGATAGACACAGTGACGCAGAGGCCACATGGGCAAAGAAAACACATGGCTTGCACTTCACTTTTTCTCCATTTTGAGACAGAGTTTCTGGCCCAGGATGACCTTGAACTCCTGTAGTCAAGGTTGACATTGAACTGATTCTCTTCCATCACCTAAGGTCTGGGATCACAGATACAGCCACCATGCTCAGTTTATGTGGTGGATTATGAGGATTGAACACAGAGTTTTATGAATGCTAGGCAAGCATATGAGCCACAGCCCCACCCACTTCAGAAGGCAAACAAAGAGGAAAGGAAACTGGGGGAGATGGGTATAGTCTGAACATTGCAGAGACTGGTTGGAGCCCCTGGCCTCTACCTTCCATCTGGTCTGTAGGGCTGGTCTCTCTGCCAATTCCTCTTTTGTGAGCTGTCCCTCACACCTGCTGTGTGGTCCTAGGTGTGATTTAGTTTTTTTTTTTTTTTTTTTTTTTAACTAACTGTGACTAGTTACAGTAATCATTATCTGAAATGCTGGGGAGCAGAGGTATTTGATTTGGGAACATTTGCATATAGGTAATGAGACACCTTAGGGATAAGCCTTGAGTCTACAGAGGAAACTCATTGATGTTCTGTATACACCGCATACACGTATCCTGAAGGTGAGTATCTGGGATATTTTCCATGCACTTTACATCTTTCTGTGACCTGTGTTAGGAGGTCAGGTGTGGAATTTTCCCTGGTGTCACTTGGAAAATGTGATGTTTAGTTTTAGTTGTCAACTTGACACAATCTGAAATCACTTGGAAAAAGAGTCCCAGTGGGAAACTGTCTCAATCAGGTCGGCCTACAGACAT
>JADRCD010181402.1:15000-22715 GCA_019843815.1 Montemys delectorum
TGTGGGACTTTAGATCTTGGAGATGAATAAGAACATAAGGGTTGAGGCTTAATAGTGATGTGTTTGTGTGTCAAGTTGACAAGGGGTCAATTGTACTGGCTAGTTTTGTGTGTCAACTTGACACAGGCTGGAGTTATCACAGAGAAGTGAGCTTCAGTTGGGGAAATGCCTCCATGAGATCCAGCTGTGGGGCATTTTCTCAATTAGTGATCAAAGGGGTGGTGCCATCTCTGGGCTGGAAGTCTTGAGTTCTATAAGAGAGCGGGCTGAGCAAGCCAAGAGAAGCAAGCAAGCCAGTAAGGAACATCCCTCCATGGCCTCTGCATCAGCTCCTGCTTCCTGACCCACTTGAGTTCCAGTCCTGACTTCCTCTAGTGATCAACAGCCATATGGAAGTGTAAGCCGAATAAACCCTTTCCTCCCCAACTTGCTTCATGGTCATGATGTTTGTGCAAGAATAAAAACCCTGACTAAGACACCCTCCGTAGGTAGGATAATGTCTTCAGTGCCCACTCCCTTCCCTCTCCAGGCTCCCTCAGCATCTCATCACTATCACAAGGGATTGAGGGGAGGAGGCACAGGGGTCTCGGTTAGTTCAGGCTGGCCTTGAACTTGCTATGTAGCTGAGGATAACCTTGACATTCTGCTCCTCCTGCCTCACCTCCCAGTACTGGGTTTACAGGTATGAGCCACCATGACCAGGTTACGCAGTGCTGGGGATTGAACCCAGGACTTCATGCATGCTAGGTTGTGGATTTTCCTTCCCCAGGACTGTAACCTATAGTGAGGGCAAGCTGCCACGCTGTAGGAGAGGGGTCTCAACTAAGCTACCACATTGCAGCCTCAACAGCTAAGCTTGTCCCATAGGCCAGCATATCACAGGCATGAGTCAAAGTCTACAGCATAGTTCTGGGAGGACCAGTTAATTATACTGCATGTTCTTTATCAAAACCACCAAATGTATGTAGTAATTATAATTAGTGTACTTATAAGACCAAACAAGTAGATATAATAATCATGTGTTTAGTAATTGCCAATTGTCCTCTGTCACTAATTCATCTGGTCTTTCCTGTTAGCCCTTATTAGCACAACCTCTTCATGGTTATTGTATTTATTTACTCATTCATTCATTCACCTATGCTTTTGAGGTAACGTCTTGCAGTTGGCTCTGGCTGGCCTGGAATGTGTGCCGATCCTTCTCATGCCTCAGCCTCCCCAGTGTTAGGTTTACAGGGTGCGTCAGCACACCTAACCACTTCTTTTTCCTTTGGTATTTCGAGAGAGGGTTTCTTTGTGTAGTCATGGCTGTCTTGGAACTTGCTCTGTAGACCAGGCTAGCCTTGGATTCACAGAGATCCACCTGCCTCTGCCTCCTCATGCTGGGATTAAAGGCGTGTGCCACCACTGCCCAGTACCTAACCACTTTTTAATGTCTTCATTGGTGGTGGGGGCACAGGGTCTTAGCTAGCCCAGGCTGGCCTTGAACTTGCTATGTAGCCAAGGATAACCTTGAAGTTCTGATCCTCCTGCCTCACCTCCCCAGTTCCGGGTTTACAGGTATGAGCCACCATGACCAGGTTCTATAGTGCTGGGGATTGAACTCAGGTCTTCATGCATGCTAGGTAAGTACTCCACCTGCTGAGTTACATCTCCAGCCCTCTACTTTTAAATATTAAAAAAAAAATTTAATTTTATTTGATGTGCACTGGTGTGAAGGTGTCAGATCCTCTGGAACTGGAGTTACAGACAGTTGTGAGCCTCCATGTGGGTACTATGAATTGAATTCGATACCTATGGAGGAGTGGCCAGTGCTCTTAACCATTGAGCCATTTCTCCAGTCCCCACTTTTGAATTCTAAAGAGTACTTTAAGAAACTTCTGGCTGGGTGGCGGTGGCGCACACCTTTAATCCCAGCACTTGGGAGGCAGAGGCAGGCAGATTTCTGAGTTCGAGGCCAGCCTGGTCTACAGTGTGATGTCCAGGATAGCCAGGGCTATACAGAGAAACCCTGTCTTGAAAAAACAAAATAAATAAATAAATAAATAAATAAACAAATACGAAACTTCTGCCAGTGTTTGATAGATGGTTAATATCCAAAGCCATAGATTTTTGTGCTTTTCAAGTTGGAGAAACATTCAATTGCATTGATTATTTCTAAGCATACAACCAATCCCTATTATTTTCATATTCTCTCTCTCTGTCTCTGTCTCTCTCTGTTTCTGACTCCCTCCCTCCCTCCTTCCATCCCTCCTTCCCTCTTTCCTTCCATCTCCCTTGCCTCTGTCTCTCTGGTATTTTGAGTTCAGTCTCTAGTCCTGAGTGCTAGAATTGAGTGGGCTGCAGCATCCGGCTCAAATTCTGGTAGAAACCAGGTAGAAGGTCTCATAATGGCCTATGTGATAAGATTCATACTGTCTAATGTTGGTGTTGTGTTTGTAATTTGGTTTTTTGCAATCAGCAGATTCATGGACATTACTCCTTGGTCCAAGCTTCACAGCCTGTACATACCTACAGGGAGCCTCCCCTAGTGCCATAGAACTGGTCTTCAGTACACAGGCAGGTCTGTTTTAAGAAGCTCATCTCTCTCTCTCTCTCTCTCTCTCTCTCTCTCTCTCTCTCTCTCTCTCCCTCCCCAATATAACACTTGAAAATACATTTCAGCAGAAAGTAGCAGATTCTCAACCAGAACTGTGGAAGAGATTTACTCCCAAGTGGGTGCAGATTATCCCACCAATTGATATCCATTCTCTATTAATTTTCCTGGAGTGTGTCCTCAGTTTTTCTCTCCATTCTTATTACATTACATGCACTTTTAATTCCACACGTATCCTTCTTACTTTGCTGTAAAACCTCTCATAATGTGATAAAAGAGAACCCCTGCGGTCCAAATCACAATTTCAGAAACTCTGCTACAAATTAACTGTGCTCCCTGGTAACAGTTACTGACATTATTTTGTTGCTGGTTACCTGCTTTTTAACTGGAGACAGAAAAAAAATTTAACTCAGTGTTTTGGAGTCAGTTTATCCATTTATTTGTTCATTTCTTTTTGAGCCCAGGTTGGCATTGAGCTTGCTACGTAGCCAAAGATGACCCAGACCTTCTAATCCTTCCGCCTCTATCTCCCAAGATTACAGGCAGGTGACACTGAGAGGTTTTTGCTGTGCTGGGGATGGGAGCCAGGACTGTGTGCTGGCTGTTGCTCCAGCAACGGAGCAGAACCTCTAGCCCCAGAGACCAAGGTTTAAACAACCACTTGATGATTCTGATTTAGCCAACAAATTCAATTTCACAAATAGGATTAGGGATCAGGGTAATTTCCTGATTACGGGAGGAGTCTTTTGTAAGCAGACTTACCAATGACTGCGCTTGCCTGAGCCTGGCTCTGTCTTGAAGCTTATTTTTCTTATCTCTCAACTGCCGCTTGAAGTCTGAGGTCACTTCGTTTCTTTTTCTTCTTCTGCAAAATTGCAAAGTGATGGAAACATTAGAACGGGTCATTTTAAGTCTTTAGCAATCCACATAGGTTTTTGGGTTTTTTTTTGACTCTTGGTGCAGTGATTTAAAGATTGCCTTCACGCCACTGGAAATGAATCAAATGTCTGTCTATAGAGAGCTTGTTCAACTAACCCTGCCATAGTAACACAAAGGACAGCTATGAGCTGTAAAAAGAAAGGCAAAATGCTTCTATAGACAATGCAGAGTGAGCCTCAGGATACAATGACACATGAAAAAGAAAACCACGTACAGAAAAGTAAACATATTATCATCTCAGGAGACATCTAAAAACATGTCTGCTACTTGCCAATACTTTTTTAAACATTGTTTTTATGTGGATGAATGTTTTGCCTATATGTTTGTATATGCAGTGCCTGTGGGAGCCAAAAGAGGGCATCAGATCCCCTGGAACTAGGGTTACTGGCCATTTTGAGCTGCCGTGGAGGAGGCTGGGAACTGAACTCAGGTCCTCTGCAAGAACAGTAGTCCTTGTACTTTCCATTGTTAAATTTTATTATTACTTTGGCTTGTACTATTTCGTTATTATTGATTGGTTTGATGTTTGTTTCTGAGGCAGGGTCTTGCTATATAACCCTCGCTGGCTGTTTCTGAAGCTTGCGGTGCAGATCAGGCTGCCCTAAAACTCCTGCTGATCACTCTGTCTCTGTCTCCTAAGTTTTGGGATCACAGGCCTGTACCACCATGTCCAGCCTTTGAACTTTTTAAAATGGAAGAATGATACAAATTTTTGAAAAATCATTAACAGCAGGTAGGATTCTCATATGAATCCATCAAAAACAATCTGGAGTCTTAGGGGCAAAAGCAAGACTCCCCCAAACATAACCTTATTTTGTATACTTGACTTGAGAACTGTCTAAAATGTTCCCCAGAGCATAAGCGAGACTCCCCCAAACATAACCTTATTTTGTATACTTGACTTGAGAACCATCTAAAATGTTCCCCAGAGCATAATAAGCTAAGATGAAAAAACAAAAAGCAAAATTAAACAAGCTTGATCTTGACCACAAAGTTGGTGGCACTGCCATACACAAAGCAGGTTTTTCTTTTGCTTTTAACACCATTGTTTATCTGAATATTCTTTCTTTGTTTTGTTTGTTTGTTTGTTTGTTTGTGGAAGTGTTTGTTTTAATAGACAAGATCTATTTTATATAATCCCGGCTGGCCTGGAACTCACTCTGTAGACCAAGCTGACTTCAAACTCACAGAGACACAACTTGCTCTGCCTCTTTCTGCCTCTGCCTTTGAGTATTGGAGTTAAAGGTATGCACCACCATGCCCAGACTATCTGAATACTCTTAGTAGGGTATCTCCCAAAGATAAAAGTACAGACCAGGAAATCTGAAACTATTTCAATAATTATGTGTATTAGTATTAACACTTGTTTATCATCATACGTGCTAAGAGAGGGCAGAGGCCACCAATTTCTCAGCCCACAGGGAAGTCCAGCCTGCTGCTGAATTTTGTTCATAAAGTTGAATCAGAAAACAGTGTTTTATATGTGTTGTCTAGGCCATCTTTCAGAGTATGTTATCAGAGCTGAGCGGTTGTACCACAGAACATATGTCCTGCAAAGTCTAAAATATCTCCCGTCTGGCCCTTTATAGAATAAGTTTGCCTGAAATAGTAGATCTAGGTAATGTGCTTCCATGGTTACCAACAATACAGAAAGAACCCGAAATGGAGGTGCATGTTTTTGTTCATATATTCTAGATCCTCTAGACTTGATGATCAGTGTGGCCGGGGACAGAGGACAGGGGACATGAGAAGATGCACAGTGGTAGGGCACTCCTCAAAGTCCAGAGAGTGGGAAGCATGGCAAATGGCAAATTCCTTCAACAAATTTCGGGAAGGGGGCTGGGGACAAGAAGGAGGAGGAAGAGCAGGTCGGGGTGGGTGGAGATGGGGGAGTTGTAGGGTGGGGGTTGCAGGGTAAGGAGTGGGGGGTAGGGGTTGCAGGGTGAGGGTTGGGAGGGGGGCGGTGAGTCACTACAGAAGAGGTGGAGGCTGAGCAGAAGGTTAACTTGTAATTCAGAACAAGAATGGAGATGGGGGGGGTTGCAGTTGGGATGTAAAGTGAATTTAAAAAGATGAATTAAGGAAAAAAAAAAAAAAGGAATGGACTCGAGAGTCAATTACAACAGGTATTTAACATCTTATCCGGAAACTGATTAAACAAAGCATTCATAAAGAAGTTAAGCATCTGTGTGACAGTCAAGGAACCCTGAACATGGATGATCCTCAGTTGTATTAAAGAGTTAGCCATTGAGTTAGATGATGATGGTGTCTGTTTATGATTTTTATAAAGGGTCCTTACGTTTTAAGAATACATATTATGAGCCAGCAGTGGTGGCACACGCCTTTAATCCCAGTACTTGGGAGGCAGAGGCAGGTAGATCTCTGAGTTCGAGGCCAGCCTGGTCTACAGAGTGAGTTCCAGGACAGCCAGGGCTACACAGAGAAAACCTGTCTCAAAAAACCAAATAATAATAATAATAATAACAACAACAACAACAACAACAACAACAATTTATGGGACCCAGACATGATGAATGCTTGTGGTGTCAGCATTGGGAAGATTGAGGCAGGAGGATTGAGAATTTGAAGCTAGCTTAGACTACCTTCAATTTTTTAAATTTTTTATTTATTTTTTGTTTTTCGAGACAGAGTTTCTCTGTGTAGCCCTGGCTGTCCTGGAATACCTTCAAATTTTCAATCCTGTGTTAATCAGCAGCAGCAGCAGATAAGGGAAGAGCAGAATATGTAAGGAATAAATGACTCTGGACTGGTTATGAGTTAAGAACTACTAATAGTTGATGATAGCCACAAAGGCTAAATTTTGCTATTCCTCCCTCCCTTCCCCTTTCTCTCTCTCTCTCTCTCTCTCTCTCTCTCTCTCTCTCTCTCTCACACACACACACACACACACACACACACAAACACACACACACACATCTATGTGAATACTGGTCATAAAAGCTTTCTATTTAAAAAGAATGTCTGCTCAAATATTACTAGCCACTTTATTTTCCAGATTATCTCCCAAGTTTTAATTGAGGCGTTTCAAGTAGAAGATCTAGAAGACCAGGGTAGGGATCCCAGCCTTGAGTAGCTATTGACAGCACTTGGCTGTTCTTGGCTGTTACCCTGCATGTATATGCGGTTGGGTTCTGTGGTGGATTGCAGAAATGACAAACCCCTCCTCCACACGTCAACATGCAGCTCCTAAGATGAAGACACTTGTCTGCCCAGTCACATAGCACCATTATGTCTTAGGAAATAAACACTGTTTAATATCACTTAATTCACAATCTATATTCAAACTCCTGCAGTTGTCCTAAGAATGTCTTTTGTCGTTTCTTTTCCCCTTCCCTCTCTCCCTCCTCCCTCCGTCTCTTCCTCCTTCCTTCTCTCCCTTCCTCTTTCCCCCTTTCTCTTCTGTCTATTCCACTGGAGTTCCTCTAGATTCAAGCTACATTTGGTCATAGATCCTAGAACTCTCCCCATCTCCTCCTTTCCTAAGTACACAGGTTTTTGTTGTTGTTGTTGTTGTTGTTTGTTTTGTTTTGTTTTGAAGCCAGCTTCTAAAATATCCCAGGGAACTTAGCACAGGCTAACTTCCTTTCATTGTTTCCTTAGAGCATCTCTTATTTGCTTCTTTGTCACTTACATGTTTACAAAAATAGAAAGTTTTGCCAGACACATAATTAGTTTCCAGTCAGAATTTGGGCAGGATGTTTGTATTTAAAAGTCTTGTATTCTATCAGAACAGTTGATGATCAGGGTTTTCTGGCTATTAAGGATGGTAACATTGGTCACTGAACTAAGGTGGTGACTGTTGGCTCTCTCAACTGTGTTGATACATTTCTATTTTTACCCTTTCTAGTTAGTGTGTAAGTCTTACAATGCTATTTGTCACCCTGAGAACTTCTAAGTTCCAAATTTTCAGCAGGGCCTGGTACCCAACACCTGTAACTCCAGCACTTGGGAGGCTGAAATGAGAATGTGTTGTTTGAGGCCAGCCACGGTGAGTTCTAGAACAGCCTAGTCAGGCTACAAGGTGAGACTTTGTCTCAAAAAATGAAACAAAGATACAAGCAAAAAAAAAAAAAAAAAAAAAACGAAAGCAAGTTCTTGCTAATTTTTAACTTCTGCCTTCCTCTCTGTCCTGCCATCCCCCAGCCTGTCCTTCCGTTTCCGG
>JADRCD010181404.1:0-23952 GCA_019843815.1 Montemys delectorum
TATATTGGACGCTGATTCAAAGCATATACTGCCTTCTGAAGAACTCTCCCCCAGCCCTCCGTGCTGTTGCCATCTAATTGGCACTGAAGCTGTGTCTTCAAAAGGCCATTCCATCTTTCTATCAGACCAGCAACTTCAGGATGATGGGAAACATGGTAAGACCAATGGATTCCATGATCATGGGCCACTGTCACACTTCTCTGGCTGTGAAGTGAGTTCCTTGGACATTGGTTTTGCTTTTGATTGTGACTGTGCCCTGATATTTTTCCCTCCTGAAGGGAGAATGTATTTTGGTGGAGCCCACAGTTAAGAGACTTTGAATTTTAAAAGACATTTTAAATAGATTGAACTTTTAATATGTAAAGACTGTGGGACTTTAGATCTTGGGGATGAATAAGAACATAAGGGTTGAGCCTTAATAGAGATGTGTTTGTGTGTCAAGCTGACAAGGGGTCAATTGTATTGGCTGGTTTTGTGTGTCAATTTGACACAGGTTGGAGTTATCACAGAGAAGGGAGCTTCAGTTGGGGAAGTGCCTCCATGAGATCCAGCTGTAGAGCATTTTCTCAATTAGTGGTCAAGGGAGTAGGGCCCCTTGTGGGTGGTGCCATCCCTGGGCTGGAAGTCTTGGGTTCTATAAGAGAGCAGGCTGAGCAAGCCAGGAGGAGCAAGCCAGCAAGGAACATCCCTCCATGGCTTCTGTGTCAGTTCCTGCTTCCTGACCTGCTTGAGTTCCAGTCCTGACTTCCTCTGGTGATCAACAGCAATGTGGAAGCAAGCTAAATAAACCCTTTCCTCCCCAACTTGCTTCTTGGTCATGATGTTCTTGCAGGAATAGAAACCCTGACAGCACACAAGCCCCTTAGCAGATGGCAGATTCTATCCTAAGTGTTTAAGAAATTTATTTCTGAAGAAAAGCAGTGAGTTTTATTTGTTTCAGAAGTAGAGCTATTAACAGTGATTGCCCTTCATCTGTTTCACCAGTTCAAAACTGCTAATAGAAAAGAAAGGGAGTTTTGGTTTTAAAAAAGTCCTGACTGGATCCTACCATTGGTCCCAATCAGTAAGCGAGACTACATGAGACCCAAGCAGGCAACGGTTTTCCATGAAGGACTGTGAGTTTCCTTTCTTTCCATACCAAGACTCTCCTCACTTTTTGTAAAGCCTGAGGCTTAGCATAATAAATTATTCGTCAAGAAAATAAAATTGTGATACAATAAGTCATTTTTTCCTATACATTTTAAAATAGTCTCTTAAAGCTACATCTCTCCATTTCTCCTTTCCTTGTTGTGAATCATAATATACAACACCCTTCACAGCTCACTGTTCACTCAGGCTCAGCAGGTAGGGATTATTTTTGGAGGATGTGCAACCATGTGAACGTGGAATGGGGCCTTGCTGGTGCACGAAGGCCTGTGGGGATGGACCTCTAGGATTATAGGACAGTCTGCTTTACACTGCGGCCGGCCGTCTACTCACTGATCTCTGAGATGGGAGCAGGCAGCTTCATACCCCAAACACCTCCAGCCGGCTCTGTTCCTGCAGCCCCACCTGCCTGCTGTGATGGATTATGCACCCTAAACCATAAGCCAGAATAAATCCTTCCTCCTGTCAGGTGCACTCGCCAGGTATTTGGTCACAGTGAAATGAAACATCGCCCATGTGTTTATGTAGACCCCTTAGCAATTCCAGTGTCTCTTCTCTTAACTCTATGCACATCTGTCCAGCACACACAATGGCTCTTAATTTCTTCTACTATCCCAAGCCACTTAGCTTTAACTCAGTTTTGAAACCCCAAGAAGTTGATTTCTTGATTTGTTTTTGTTTTCGTTTTTGTTTTGGATTTTTTTGTAAGAAGCAAAGAAAAGGATGGTAGTTGTTCCTTGTTACTTTAAAACGTATGTCATCTATTGCTTCTTGGGGGGTATCCTCTTGAGGGTTTCTGTCTCTGTCATGATCAAAGTCATCTTCAAAACAAAGAATTTTCCTTCATGGGACTGAGGGAATTGGGGAATAGCAATAGACTCTATTTCTTAGAAAAAAATTTAAAAATCATCTCTTTGTCACTTTTCCATACATAACTTAACCATCCTCTGAATTAGCTCTACCTGGGAAGGATCCTTAAGAATTCATGGTATGCTACTTCTTATTAGGTATCAACCATCAGGCCAATTTGTTTGCTTAAGGTGAGAGTCTACAAAACTCAGACCTCAGGGCAGATAGTCTCCATTTCCTGTAGATGGATGACTCAAGAATGGCTTTTACATTTTTAAATAGTTGTATTTAAACAGTAATGCAGGAACCTACATAGCAGTCTCAGTTCTGTCCACTGGCCCATCCTTGGTTTATTCTGCTTATGGAGTCCAGTCTATTTTCTCACCTTTCTATTTTCCCTATAACCTCAGCTAATAGGCCATCAGCTTTTTATTGGCATGTGCTGCTTCCATACAGCACACACATACACACACACACACAGATATTCACAATATTAACTTTTAAAAATTGAGCCAAGTATTAGTATCAAGTCTAGAATGCAATTTCCATAAATAGAAACTAATTTCCCCCTATGGCTTTTAGAATTTCAAGGAGAATTTTATTTCACACGTTTATATTTTTTAAACACCTGGTTACCAGTAGTGGCACTGTTTTGGGAAACTGTAGTCTCTGGTTAGCAAAACAGGTGGCTTGCTGCTGATATACTTTAATTGTTGTATCTATTTCTTGTTTTGGGACTCTCCATTTTCCTGTCTGTTGCCATAATAAAAGCTGCAACATACTCTGCTAACATGACCTATTGCACTGTGGAACCTTGTCCTTCCTCTAGGATACAATGTTCTCTCTGAAACCATGAGCCAAAATAAAGCTGTCTTCTCTTAAATTGTTTCTGTCCAGTACTTGGTCATGATGTCAAAGAAAAAAATAATCAATTACAGAAGCCAGAAGCCAGCTTCTATCACTGGGTCAAAGAGCAGATTACAAAAGATTCCATGTTCTAGAATTTTAAAACATTATCTTTTGCCTTTCTTCCTCAATAAAGTTTAAATATGTCTTAAAAACTTGAGTACACGGAAGCTGTAAATGTTGATAAGAGCTGAGTCTAGCAGAAGAGGTAGAGGCACTGTTAAAAAAAAACAGTGGCAAGGTCTGGAGAAGACACTCAAAGTCAAACAGATTTAAGTTCCCCTTGGGAAGAGGAAGGATGATGCTGGATGAAAAGTCCTTCAGAGTCCTTAGGGGATTGAGATACAGGCACTCAAAGTGAAATGGGTGCCCTTAGGTGAGGCGAGGGTTGGGGCTGAGGAACGCTGAGTTCCATGTCAAAGCTGAGGGAAAGGTGAGAGCAGTACTGAGCAGAGAAACACGGGTCCACATAGCACTTGGCTACTAAGGACCCACCTTTGAAAAATTTCATGTGATCCAAGAGTTCACGAGGGACGAGTTGAAGCAGAGTGGGCCCAAATGGAGCACCAATCAGGTGCATCTTGAGCCATTTAAATTTTATTCTATGGACACTGGTTGACAATAAAAATTCAAGGAATAGATTTGGGGGGTGGGGAAACAATTTTAAATAGACAATATGATGAAAGTCGTTCTAGTGTGAGACAAACATAATAAGCTTTTAGCTAGGATAGCAGAAGCAATACCACAAATGCTTTGAGGAAGCTTAGTTTCATCAATATATTTCAGGTATAACTGAAATAAAACAAGACATTTAAAAGGAGAAAAGAATCAGTCCTCAAATCTTATCCCTTGGAAAAAAAACCTTATCCCCTGAACTTTCCAAGCCATATTTGACCTATCACCGAGACTCTAATTTGTATCTTCCGAGGGATCCAGTAGTCATTTTGAACAATAGTTTGGAGACAATAATTGCATCTATTACTTAATGTTTGACAGGTCAAGTGCATGGAAAAACACATAGGAGGCAGTTTCCCTTTGGGCCATCTTTTTTTTTTTTTTTCCTTTTATTAAAAATAGCTTTTTTCTCACATAATATATCCTGACTTCAGTTTCCCCTTCCGATATGCCCCCAACCCGGTTCCTCTCCACCTCCCCTCCCATCTGGATCCGTTTCCTTTTTGTCTTTCCTTAGAAAACAAACAGGCTTCTAAAGAATAACAATAAAATAAATAAAGTAAGATAAAGCAGAATCTGTCGCATCAGAATTGGCCAGGGCAAACAGAAAGAAAAGAGCATGGCAGGAGGCCCAGTAATCGGAGGTGCACCCGCTCACACACTCATGGCTCCCAAAAAAACACTCAACTGGAAACCATGATATATATATGCAGAGGACCTAGTGCAGTAGAACCACTTTAAGCTTATCCCTGACTGGCTTACAAATAGATGAGACTCAGACTAGGATTATTAGTTTTAACAATTACTGGGAGTAACCCCTAATCTACTCTTCTAACTGCCATCTTGGGTTCCTCTCCAAGGGTTGTACCCCCAAATACTTGCTGTTTCTCCTGGCCATGTGCTCATCGTCCATCTCCCCTCATGGCAGCTTCCTCCTCTCTTCTTCTTCCTCTTTCTCCACTTAGTCTCTCTTGCCTTCTCTTCTCCACCCCAAGCAGGTAACTCAAATCCCACCTGTCCTTAATCCCTCCAGTAACTGTAGTCAATTTTATTTAGCCAGTAGTTTTAAATCAAGGAACAAGGTTTTCACAGCAAAAGCCTGTAGACAGGAACATTCATTTGTAGGCCTAAACCTTTCCATTGGGCACAGAATTTAGCATTAAAACACATAGCAATGACCAAACCTCAACAACCTAGTGCAGACCTGTACAGGCCCTGTGCATGCTGCCTGACTCTGTGAGTTCTTATGAGCTTGATCATACTGATTTAGAGGGTCTTTTTTTCTTCCTTCCTTCCTTCTTCCTTTCCTTCCTTCCTTCTCTCCTTCCTTCCTCCCTCTCTCCCTTCCTTCTTTCTTTCCTTCCTTCCTCCCTCCCTCCCTCCCTCCCTCCCTCCCTCCCTCCCTTCCTTCCTTCCTTCCTTCCTCCGTCCCTCCCTCCGTCCCTCCCTCCCTCCCTCCCTCCATGCCCTGGCTCTCACTCTTCTGCCTCCTCTTCCATAGGGTTCCCTGAAGGAGGCAGTTTCTTGATCTAGGCAGAGATCCTCAGGATACATTTTCACTAGCTATACAGTGTTCTCTGTGTACAATAAAGTTCCACTTGTTAAAATACATAAGAAGGTATTGAAGCAATATGAGATTTGTAATTTAATTGATATTTAATTTTAAATTTTAATTTAATATTCAGTCATGATAAACATATACAGTGGTGGTTAATTTTATGTGCTACTTGACTCAGCTAAGAGGTAATAAATATCACATCTGGGTGTGTCCAGAAGAGAAAAGCATCTGAGTTGGATCTGTGAAATGGGGCCATCTAACCCATTGAAGCCTACATCAAACAAAAGGTAGAGACGGAAAGTTAACTCTCTGATTCAGACACTTATCACTTCTTCCATGAGCATTATTACTTTTAGGCTCAAACATCAGTGTATCTCACACCTGCTTCCTTTTGTACATTCTCAGACCTGCAGACTGTGGCTAACCACACTACATATCTTCCAAGACCTCTACTTCTCTGCTGGCGTTAGGAAGTTCTTGTAATCTCTTCTATGTATCTCTGTGCAGACTACCCATTATTTTTCTCTCAAGAACCCTAATATGCACTATCATGGAGAAAACTATATCTCACAGCAATTTGAAATTCACTTCATTTGCATGTATTATTTTAATATCATCAAACATTAATTTTATATAAGATAATAAAACTATCAAAAAACTACCCCTTTAATAAAAAAGATATGAAGAATGTATCCCTTCACCCCAGTGCAAATGTTTTTATGATTAAAATGAAAAGGGAATGAATTAAATATTCAGTGTCCAAAGTTACAAAAGAAAAGTAGTTGAGAGCTAAAGCAAAGTAGGGAGGGATGAATCATGATTAAATTTCAAAATATGAGAAAAGAGAAATCTGTGTAAATAAAGTACTTTTGTCTTTATCCACTATTGCATTGCATGAAAAATGGTTTGACAGAGTTTTCTCGATTAAAAGCCACAGTCTTCTAAGTAAAATTTACAGAATTAGATGTGTGAGTATCATACTAAGTACATACCTGAGTTAGATGTTTATTCTCCTTTAGAGCCCTTGCATTAAAGATAGTACAAAAGGCCCATGTACCATGGACAGAAAAGAAATGACATAAACATTTTGGTACCTTGAAAACAAACAGCAAATAATGGTTTCAAAATACATCTTTTTTTTGATTGTCTTATTGTACATGGTTGCGTCTGTGTGAGGGTATTGGATCCCCTGGAACTGGAGTTACAGATAGTTGTGAGCTGCTATGTGGGTGCTGGGAACTGAACCTGGGTCCTCTGGAAGAGCAAGCAGAACTCTTAACCACTGAACCTTCACTCCAGTCCTCAAAATAAATCTTAAAATAAAAGTTATACTAATTGATAATGTTTACTTAGCAATGAGATACATGATAGGCAATGCTAAGTTGCATTTATTAAGGAAGGAAGAACTAACAATTTGCAATTATTAGGAGAAAATACATTTGTATCTAGTAAAACACTTAGCATGTCAACATTGTAATCATTTGGGAGATCAATAACACAATGACAGAGCCCTGAGAACCCATTTTGAATGGCTAGTATGAGAATGATTACCAATCACAAGTTCTAAAAGTCTATATGTACTTATTTTGATTTATGTGCATGTGTAAGAATTTATGTACAGGACATGCATCCATGAGCCCTTCAGGGCTAGAAAAGGCTATTAGCTCCTTATAGATCTTGAGTTATAAGTGGTTGTGAGCTGCCATATTGGAACTAGGAACCCAACACAGGTCGTCTGCAAGAGCTAGGAGTACTCTTAACTATGATCTACCTCTATAGCCTCCCAATTATAAATTTCGATAAGAAAACACATCTCCTGCATTATTGGTGGACTGAATACACTATTTTTACAATTATTTTTTGAAATTATAATTACATCATTTCCCACTTTCACTTTCCTCCCTCCAGCTTCTCCCATATAGTAACCCTTGCTCTCTCTCAAATTCATGACTTTATTTTCTTGAATTTCTGTTAAATATGTATATATGTGTACTGCTAAATACATAAATACAACATGCCAGTCCATATAATATTACTTGTATGTATATGACTTCAATATTGAGTATATTCTTAAGAGACCAACTAATCACACACCTAGGTAATTGCAAAGAAGTAATGTAGCATAAAGTTACAAAAATTTATTCATGAATATTTATATCAGATTTATACATAATAGCTAAAATCAGAAATATGAAACTTTTTTCATTTTGAATAATAAATAAGCAAAGTTATAATATATATCATCTGCAGTAAAGATAAATACAAAAAGTGCTTTGCAAAGAAAAACCCAGGCACAAAAGACAACTCAGTGTGTGGTTCCATTTATCTGAAATTCGAGGCAAGGCAGAATTGGAGGGAGACCATGAAGATAATTGGCTTCTAAGACTGGTGGACAGCAAAAGGAAATCAACTGCAGGGAAATGTTAGAACATTTTCATGTAAGTAGAAATGTTTGCTGGCCTTTATTATCTGTTTTTTTGGATATATGACTGTATATTTCTCAAAACTATATATTTTCAGATGTATGTCTGTATTTCTCAGATCTATAGTTAAAATGCATGTATTTCATTCTAAGGGTTCATAAATTAAGCTTTATTAGCTATCCTTACTTTGATAAACTACCTGGCAGAAACAACTTACAGGCAGAAAGCTTCCCTTGGCTCACAGTTTTGAGGTTCCTCAGTTCATCATGGAAGAAAAGTGGTGTGGTAGCTACATCTCATTCCCGTCCACAGTAATGAGAGCTTACCATTGCTCTGTCATCATGACAGTGAGCAGGAGACAAAGAGAAAGGGTCAGGAAAGGGTTATATACCCCCAGAGTCCCACTTCCTCCTGCTAGTCAGCACATCTTCAAGAACTCACAGCTCCTCAACAAGGGTAGTCTCAAACAAGGGTTCAAAGAAGGGAGCTTCTGACAGCTATTTCATAGTCAAACCATAACAAAACTGACCTTTATAATATATGCATAAGTTGAGGCTCTGTCCATATGTGGACATATTCCATATAGTAACTTCTCTTTTAGACATTAAATTTTATTAGCCCAAATCCATCTCTTTTTTGGAATAATTTTAATTGGCTAAGAAAAACAAACAACCTGGTCTCTAGGAGTTCCTAAAGATTCCCTCAGCACCACCACCACCACCACCAAGAGAATGAAATTCCCTTGGCCCCCTGGGTCTTTCTCTAGTCTTTCCCTACACTTGACCCTGCCTGTCCATCCCCCTCCCCCTCTCTTCTCCTGTCTCCTTCTCCTCTCCCCCCTCTCCCACCCACTTCCTCCCTCTGCCTTCTATGACTACTTTGTTCCCCTTTCTAAGTGTGAATCAAGCATCTTCACTTGGGCCTTCCTTCTTCTTTAACCTTGTTGGGTCTGTGGGGGTGTATCATGGGTATTCCATACTTTATGTCTGATATCTACTTATAAGTAAGTACATATGATGCATGTCCTTTTGGGTCGGGGTTACCTCACTCAGGATGATATTTTCTAGTTCTACCCAATTACCTACAAAATTCATGATGTCCTTGTTTTTAATAGCTGAATGGTAGTCTATTGTGTAAATGAACCATATTTTCTGTATCCATTCTTTGGTTGAGGGACACTTGGGTTGTTTCCAGTTTCTGGCTATTATGAGCTGCTATGTCCCAGAGATCTGAGATGAGGGAGGCTCCCAAGAGTCAATATGGGTGACATTAGCCTAACAAGGGGGACATGGAACCTGAAAGAGACTGCCTCCTGTAGCCAGGCAGGACCCCCAGTGGAGGGATAAAGACAAACTTTGTCCTGCCTAAAAGAAATACAGGAACAAAGATAAAGCAGAGGCCAACCAATAACTGGCCCAACTTGAAACCCAATCACATGGGCAATGTCTTAGTCAGGGTTTCTATTCCTGCACAAACATCATGACCAAGAAGCAAGTTGGGGAGGAAAGGGTTTATTCAGCTTACACTTTCACATTGTTGTTTATCACCAAAGAAAGTCAAGACTGGAACTCACACAGGTAGGAATTTGGAATCAGGAGCTGATGCAGAGGCCATGGAGGAGTGCTACTTACTGGCTTGCTTTCCTTGGCTTTCTTTGCCCAGGTTGGTTGGTTGGTTGGTTGGTTGGTTGGTTGGTTGGTTGGTTTGTTTCTTTCTTTCTTTCTTTTTCTTTTTTCTTTTCTTTTTTTTGGAGATAGGGTTTCTCTGTGTAGCCCCGGCTGTCCTGGAACTCACTCTGTAGACTAGGCTGGCCTCAAACTCAGAAATCCACCTGCCTCTGCCTCCCAAGTGCTGGGATTAAAGGCATGCACCACCACCGCCGGCAAGCTTGCTTTCTTACAGAAACCAGAACTACCAGCCCGGGGATGGCACCACCCACAATGGGCCCTCCCACCCTTGATCACTATTTGAGAAAATGCCTTACATCTGGATCTCATGGAGGCATTTCCTGAAGGGAGGCTCCTTTCTCTGTAATAACTCCAGCTTGTGTCAAGTTAACACACAAAACCAGCCAGTACAGGCAAGGACCCTGACATTATTAATGACACTCTGTTATGTTTGCAGACAAGAGCCTAACATCATTGTCCTCTGAGAGAGGCTCCTCACAGCAGCCAATGGAAACAGATGCAGAGACCTACAGCCAAACATTGGACAGAAGTTCAGGACGCTTATGGAAGAATTGGTGGAAGGATTGAAGATCCCAAAGGGGATAGCAATCCCACAAGAAGACCGACAAAGTCTTCTCTGAATCCCTGGGAGCTTTCAGAGACTGACCTACCAACCAAAAAACAGGCATGGGCTGGACCAAGCACCCCCAGCACATATGAAGCAGATGAGCAGCTCAGTCTTAATGTGGATTCCTAAGAACTGGCGCAGAGGCTCTCCTTAAAGCTGTAGCCCCACTGTGACATCTGTACCCCAAAAAGACTGCCCTGTCTGGCCTCAGTGGGAGAGGATGAGCCTACTCTGTCAGAGACTTAATGTGCCAGGATGGTGGCATACCCAGAGGGGCACCCACCCTCCCAGAGGAGAAAGGGAAGGGAAGGGGCAGCATTTAGGATGTAAATAAATAAATATTTTTAAAAGAAAAACAAACAAATTCACGTAACTTTGTTTTACTTTTTAAGAAAAAACTTTGATAACATGCCTAGAAAAATATTCAGGAAAAAATACAGAACCAGCCAGTTCTGGGAAACCTGACCAATTCCATCTAGCAATCATTAATCCATTCATAAGAGTGAAGTCCCCATGACCTAGTTCCCTTCCTTTAGGAACCAGGACACTAACACTGGGAACTTGCTTCTAACACATTCCACCCAAACCATAGTGATAGGAAACCAGGATATAAAAGCAGCATAGCAGAGTAAAAGACACTGGCAGGCACAGCAAGACATCCTATTTTAAATAGTGTTTCAAGTCCTGATTCTAACAGCCAATGAGCATGTCCCCTAAATACTTCTTGAGTCAATTGAAGCATCCATTAAGAAGATGTAGAACAAAGCAAGAGTTCTTAAGATTAAGGGAGAAACAAGTTGCCTTAACCAATATATTGTAAGAATCACAAGGAAATAGGTAAAGGTGATTGATTGCATAAGAAGGACATACATGGTGAGCAGGGGGAGAGGGGAGGGAATAGGGTTTTTTTTTTTTTTCCAGAGGGGAAACAGGGAAAAGGGGATATCATTTGAAATGTAAATAAAGAAAATATCTAATTTTAAAAAAAGGAGGACATGCATGACAGGAACCTAGCATGACAGTCCTCTGAGAGGCCCAACAAGCAGCTGGAAGAGTCAGATGCAGATATTTACACCCAAACAATGGACAGAAGCTGCTGACCCCTGTAGTTGAATTAGGGAAAGCATGGAAGAAGCTGAGGAGGAGGGAGACTCCTTAGGAAGACCAGCAGTCACAACTAACTGGACCCCCGGGATCTCTCAGCCACCAACCAGGCAGCATACACCAGCTGATATGAGGCCCCCAACACATATACAGCAGAGGACTGCCTGGTCTGGCCTCAGTGAAAGAAGAAGCACCTAACCCTGGAGAGATTTGAGACCCCAGCAAGGAGTGAGGTCTAATGGGGTGGGGTGTGGTGGGGACATCCTCTTGGAGATGGGAGGGGAGGAAAGAAGATTGGGATGAGGAATCCTAATTAGGGGAATCCCTGGTTCCCCTGTCAGAGGGTGAACCAGGAGAGGGATAATGACTGGACTGTAAAAAAAAAAGATTAAAGAATAATAAAAAAGAAAGCCGAGTTTTAAAGGGGCACTTAGTGATAGAGGACTCTTCCTCACAAGGCAGTGTTCTGCTGGGTTTAAGAAGTCCTGCGATTGCCCCATCTAAAGGAAATACAGGGACAAAGAGTGGAACAGAGACTGAAGGAAAGGCCACCCAGAGATTGCCCTACCTGGGGATTCATCTCACATGAAAACACCAAACCCAGGCACTATTGTAGATGTCAAGAAGTATTTATTGACAGGAGCCTGGAATAGCTGTCTCCTGAGAGGCTCTGCCAGAGCCTGACAAATACAGATGTGGATGCTCACAGCCAAGCATTGAACTGGGCACAGGGACACCAATGGAGGAGTTAGGGGAAGGACTGAAGGAGCTGAAGGGGTTTGCAACCCCATAGGAAGAACAACAGTATCAACTAACCAGGCCTCCCACCCCCCACCCCACCCCGCCAGAGCTCCCAGGGAGTAAACCACCAACCAAAGAATACACATGGAGGGACCCATGGCTCCAACTGGATATGTAGCAGAGGATGGCCTTATCTGGCATCAATGGGAGGGGAGGCCCTTGGTCCTGGGAAGGCTCAGGGGAATGCTAGGGCAGTGAGGCAGGAGTGGGTGGGTGGGGAGCACCCTCATAGAAGCAGTGGGGTGGGAAGTCCTGTGTGTTCAAGACCCTGTTGAATTGCAGAGTAGCCCGTGATAGAGATGGAACAGGATCATCCAGTGGCTCAGAGTCTTCACTCCCCCTTCACCGGTTCAGTGTCAGACTGAAAAGGAAGCCCCAGGTGGCCATGGTATGAGTGTGGAAAGGCTCCTGAACCGAAAGGGGGAATTCAAGAAAACAGGCAGAAGTAACTTCTCAATTTCCAGGCCTGTCTGGGGCAGATCCAGCTCTTCTCTATAATGAATATAAAGTAATAAAGTGGAAATTCCTGTTGAATCTACCGCTAGTCATTATCTTCATCCATAGTCAGCTCTCCTTGGAGCATTAGCCCATATTTAAGATGGAATGACTTCTCTTGCCACCCCAGATAGAGGGAGAACTTTAGCTGCTCACATTGTGAAGGGTAGGTTCTGGCCTGGCTTTGCCTAATGTTTGAACGTGGATCATTTATTGTGAGCTGGATGCTTCCTTCATGCCCCTTCCTGTTTCTGCACCGATCACCACAACTCTTTCACAATCCTCTCCTCTACAGAAGCCCAGAGATCATTGAATGGCTGCATGACTTGGAGTTAGGAGAGATCTGTCTGATTCTCAAGGTCCCACTATTTTCCGGAAGGGTGTAGACATTTTTAATGTTGAAATAGGTTAAAATTCAAAATATGGAACTAAATAGTAGACTAAACTAAAGCCCTGACACCCACAGCAGTTGCTAGCCTGCCTTACATCAACAGCACTTACTCTGTGTTGCTGAATTGAATGAAAAAAATGGGCTAGTTTTGAGCCCTTTCTGAATTTCTTGTGATAACAGAGCCCTTAAAACAGTGTAGTTAAATAAAACTTTATCACAGAGAAAATCACTCTCTGATAAAAATCTACAAATGTATCACCCCGTAATCTTTAAAGAAGCAGTTTGTTAAAAACAAACAAAAAAAAGCAACAAAACAAAACAAAACAAAACAAAACCACATTTCACTTGAGATTATTCAACAAACAAGAGATGCTCATCGTCCCCACGGCCCACGGATGACAAGGCCACGGTCATTGTTCTTATTTCCTGATTTCAGAGCTCAGAAATTGTGTATGTATGTAGCAAAAACAAAATATTTGTTCAGTGTTCTAAACAGTTACTTCTAAGACAAGAAAACAGAATACAGCAGGTCCAAGATACAATACTCAAGAGTGTGGCCAAATGTCAGGATGCAAAGCTAGTTTATTATTTGTTTACGTGGCTATGCTGTGGGAACCTTTGGTCTTGATCCCTCTGAATCTTAGAATCTGTGATATTCAGGAAGAGATTTCATCCATGCCTCCACCCTGATCCCTAATCTTAGCTCAGGAAACCAGTGAGAAATAAGCAGGCAGGCCAGGATGTTTTCCTAACCCTTAGGAAGGCCTTAACTGCACACATGTGATCACGAAGAGGGAGCACAGTGCCTTGGACCCTCTGTCTGCTCTAACACATCTGAGAAGCTGTCACGACATCCTCTAGAAGGGCTCCATTTTTTAATATGAAGCTGAATGCTCAACCCGTGGATCAGGAGCACGATGTACTCTGTGATGCTCACATGAGTGAAGATGTAAGAAATGTGAGAAAAACATTAAAAGAAATCACAATGACAGAAACCATGCTCTGTTCTCAGGCAACAACCCTCAAGCAGAAAATAAATAAAAAAATAAAAGAATAAAACACCAGAGAGAACACCTAAACTTTTCCTAGTAACGAAAGAAGTTACAAATGTCAGTGATCTGCATCTATAAACCATGACAGAGATTTTACATCTAGGCCTGGAAGAGAGGAGGTTGTGTACTTTAACATCAGGCATGTTGGTAAAAGATGATCCTCCCAAAATAGCAAACCACAGGCATTTTAGTGGTGCTACAGTGTGCTAACAATCCACCCTATGTGGGAAGCAAAGACAGCTGGCAGGACCACACCTTCCCTCCAATGCAAAGCAAATGTGCTTTCAAAGTGACTTAGATTTTAATTTTTCTCATTTATTTCTTATTTGTCACTATTTTTAATGGGTCACTTCAGTTTTATAATATTATGGAAGTCATTCTTTTTGAAACTTAGCAAAAATGAAGTATTTTAATGTTCTCAAAATATAACTGAAGTGTCTAAACCTAATACCTCAAATCTACAAAACTCAATGGCTTCTTGTAACTCCAAGGATGTGATCTTATGATTGTTGACTTTCAGGATCTAACTATAGAAAAGTGTTTTGTACCTCTCTTTGTTGTTATATGTACACATAAGCACACACATTCCACACTTCTATTATATAAACATATACACACATACATATGTCCAATTGTTCTTATCTATAATTCAGACCTCCTTTCTAACAAGTCTCATTAGTAATTTCTCAGAATTAAAATTTGACACTGAGTGGTAGCAGAGGTTTACAAAAAGGAAACTTACACAGAATAATTTCTTCCTATTTTTGTTACTGAATATAAAATTTGAAACCTGCTTATCTATGAATAAATTTTGATTTGGATAAAGTGACCACCAGTCTGTTATTGCACCAAACTTACTTATTCAGAAAAATGAAAGATGTGTTAAACTGTTTCTAAGAACAATGAACAAAACTTCATATACTGTGGAGAGCACTGGACCGCGCCCTGAGATGGCTCCGGCTTCCGCTCCTTACTGGAGCGCTAGAGTGATAAACAACTCCTTATTTGGCTGTGCTTGTTGTCCTGGTTTGCTTCCGCATTTGGCATCCTATCTGCGCATTCCACGTGGCCTCGTGTGATAGGCTTGGTGTAGAGCATTTAAGGGCCTGGGGTGTTGCCCTCTGGGTCAGAAGATTGTTCAAGTTTCCTGAATAAACTGCTTTAAGAGGAGCTCTCTGGTCGAGTCTTCCTTGCTGGTTGAGGTGGAAGCGACAATATACATGGCAAAATTATTTATATCTTCATTAATATTTTCATTAATTTATTGATTGATTCACTTTACATCCCAACTGAAGCCCCCTAGACATAGCTCCTCCCCCATATCCCCTCCCCTTCTCCTCTGAGAAGGAGGAGCCCCTGTCTTGGGCATCAACACACACTGGCACATCAAGTCTCTGCAGCTAGGCTAGCCACATCATCCCCCACTGAGGCCAGAAAAGGCAGCCCAGCTAAGGGGACCAGGATCCACAGGTAGGCAACAGATCTGGGGTCAGCCCCTCCTCCAGTTGTTGTGGGACCCACATGAAGACCAAACTGCATATCTGCTGCATATGTGTGTAAAAGGTGGCAGAGGGGGGAGGCTAGGTCCAGCTCATGTTTGCCTTCTGGGTGGTGGTTCCATCTCTGGAAGTTCTCAGGGGTCCAGGTTAGCTACTGTTGGTCTTCTTCTGGAGTCCCTATCCCCTTCCAGTCTCTCAATCCAGCCCCGAACTCTTCCACTAGGCTCCCCAAGCTTTGTTTAATGTTGACTGTGGGTCTCTGCGTGTTTCTAAAGGCTGCCAGGTGAAAGCTGCCAGGTGGAACCTCTCAGGGGTCAGTTATGCTCGGCTCCTGATTGGAAGCACAACAGAGTATCATTATTAGTGTCAGGGTTTGGTTCTTGCCCATGGACTGGGTCTTGAGTTAGGCCAGTCACTGCTTGGCCATTCCCTCAGTCTCCACTCCGTCGTCTTTGTTCCAGCACATCTGGAAGGCAGAACACATTTTGAGTGGAAGGTTTTGTGGATGGGTGGGTGTCCTTATCCCTCCCCTGAGAATCCTGCCTGGCTACAGGAGGTGGCCACCCCAGGATCCATATCCCCTAATGCTAGGAGTCTCAGCTAGGGTCACCCCTATAGACTCCCTGGGGCCTCTACATCCCAGATCTCTGGTACATCCTTGACCTAGAGATGCCTCCACCCGCATCTGCCCAGACCACTGCCGATTTCCGATTTCTGTTTTCTCTCCCCTGCTCACCCTACGGCTGATCCCCTGCCTCATTCCTCTCCCCATGCCTCCTCCCACCCAGTTCCCTCCCTCCACCTGTCTCCAATGTTTATTTTATTTCCCCTACTGTGTAATTCAGGTATCTTCCTTAGGCCCTCCTTGTTATTTGGCTTCTTTAGGTATTTGGACTGTAGTACAGTTATCCTGTATTTTATGGCTAATATCCACTTATCAGTGAGTATATATCATATATGTCATTTTGGGCCTGGGTTACCTCACTTAGGATATTTTCTAGTTCCATCCATTTGCCTGCAAAATTCATGATGTCCTTGTTTTTAATGACTGAGTAGTATTCCATTGTGTAAATAAACTACATTTTCTTTATCCATTCTTCAGTTGAGGCACATCTGGGTTGCTTCCAGTTTCTGTCTAATACAAACAAATCTCCTATGAGTATATTTGAGCAAGAATCTTTGTGGTATGGTGGAGCATCTTTTGGGTTTATGCACAGGAATGGTAGAGCTGGATCTTGAGGTAGAACTATTTCCAGTTTTCTGAGAAATAGCCTAATTTGTTTCCAGAGTGGTTGTACAAGTTTGCATTCTCACCAGCAATGAAGGACTGTTCCTCTTTCTCTACATCCTTGACAGCATGTGCTGTTGCTTGAGGTTTATATCTTAGCCATTCTGATGGGGGTAAGGTGGAATCTCAGAGTCATTTTCATTTGCATTTTCCTGATGAGAGATTCAGACTTATCAAAGGAAAAGTCCACCAAGATGATGTCTCAATTCTGAACATCTATGTTCCAAATTCAAGGGGCCCTACATGCATAAAAGAAACATTACTAATGCTTAAATAACTCACTGAATGCCACACATTAATAGTGGGAGACTATAACCCCGCTATCTCAAGCCCCCACCCCCCACACTGACTAGGAAATTAAGACAGAAACTAAGCAGAAAAGCAATGAAACTATAAGACATTGTGAATCAAATGGACCTATCATACCTACAAAACATTTAACCAAAACACAAAAGAATATGCCCTCTTCTCAAAATCTCATGGATCCTTCTCAAAAATTGATCACAGAGTAGGTCACAAAGAAAACCTCAATAGATACAAGAAAACTAAAATAACTCTTTGTATCCTATCAGATCACCATGGACTAAAGCCAGACTTTAACAACAATAGAAACAACACAAAGCCTACACACTTCTGGAAACCGAACAGCTCTCTACTCAATGATTACTGGGTCAGGGAAGAAATAAACAAAGAAGTTAAAGATTTTTAAACAAATTTAAATAGCTTTATTTTACACACACACACACACACACACACACACACACACACACACACACATTTTCCAAATCCAAATTCTACTGAATAAAGAAGCCACAGCAATAAAACAAACATGAACTTAGAATAGTCTCTGGAAGATATATGCAAACCAGGCAGAAAAATAAAATATGATTTTAAAATATTGATATTACAGTTGCAAGAATAGTTAAAATATATTTACTTTGTTATATGTTCAATTGTTTTTAGTAAAGGCTCAAATGATGTATTTTTTGATGGAGGTGAAAATAATACTCCATTTTCCTCTTTGTGTCAGAGAAAAATTTTATATGACTTCTCCCTGTCACTTTGGTTAAAAGACAATCCTAGAATAGATGAGGGAGAATATGGCACATTACTTTGAGAAAATGTGAATGGATCTGTCTTAGTCAGGGTTTCTATTTCTGCACAAACATCATGACCATGAAGGAAGTTGGGGAGGAAAGGGTTTATCTAGCTTACTTCCACCTTGCTGTTGATCACCAATGGAAGTCAGGACTGGAACTCGAGCAGGTCAGGAAACAGGAACTGACGCAGAGGCCATGGAGAGATGTTCCTTGCTGGCTTGCTCCCCCTGGCTTGCTCAGCCTGCTCTCTTATAGAACTCAAGACTTCCAGCCCAGGGGTGGCACCATCCACAGGGGGCCCTACCCCCTTGATCACTAATTGAGAAAATGCTCCACAGCTGGATCTCATGGAGGCATTTCCCTAACTGAAGCTCCTTTCTCTGTGATAACTCCAACCTGTGTCAAGTAGACACACAAAACCAGCCAGTACAACTGACCCCTTGTCAACTTGACACACAAACACATCACTATTAAGCCTCAACCCTTACTTTTCTTATTCATCCCCAAGATCTAAAGTCCCATAGTCTTTACATATTAAAAGTTCAATCTATTTAAAATGTCCAATATCTTTTAAAATTCAAAGTCTCTTAACTGTGGGCTCCACTAAAATACTTTCTTCCTTCAAGAGGGAAAAATATCAGGGCACAGCCACAATCAAAAGCAAAACGAATGTCTGGGATCCAACTCATGATATTCGGGGCTCCCCTAAGGGCTTTGGTCACTTCTCCAGCTCTGCCCTTTGTAGCACACATCTTGTCTTCTAGGGTCCAGATGCCTGTACTCTACTGCTGCTGCTGTTCTTGTTGGTCATTCATGGTACTGGCATCTCTAAAACACTGTCTTCCACTGTAACTAGGCTTCACCAATAGCCTCTCATAGGCTCTCTTCATGGTGCCAGGCCTCAACTCCTTTACATGACCCCTTCAGTCCTGGGCCATCAATTGCAACTGAGACTGCACCTTCACCAATGGCCTCCCATGGTCTCTCACTATGCCGAGCCTCAGCTGCTCTTCATGACCCCTTCATGCTGTCAAAACCAGTACCACTTGGGTGACTCTTACATATTACCAAGTCCTGCTGCAGCACAAGGTACAACCTTGGCTATCTCTGGAACACAACCTCTTTGTGCTCTCAAGAAAACACTTCCCAGATGTCACCTCAGTGATGCTGGTCTCTTCTTAATCACTGCTAATTTCTTAACTCCAGCTAACCTGCATCAATAGCCCCAGTAATGCAAAGTTTTCGCTTTAGTAGTTCTGGTATCTTGTTAATCACAGCTGATACTTCAGCCCCAGCTAACCAAAACTACAGAATCTTCACAATCAAAACAACATGGCCCTGATAAGAGTCTTTAATCTTCCCTCTGAAATTTCACAAGCCAGGCCTCCATCTCTGCACTGTTCTCAACATGATCTTCCAAGCTCCTACAGAACATCCCACAGAGTTCTTAATAGCCAGTGGCTCTTCTAGCTCAAAGTTCCAAAGTCCTTTCACAGTCCTACCCCAAACATGGTCAGGTTGTCACAGGAATACCCCACTATGCTGGTACCAATTTGTCTTAGTCATGGTTTCTATTCCTGCACAAACATCATGACCAAGAAGCAAGTTGGGGAGGAAAGGGTTTATTCAGCTTACACTTCCACATAGCTGTTTATCACCAATGGAAGTCAGGACTGGAACTCAAGCAGGTCAGGAAGCAGGAGCTGATGCAGAAGCGACGGAGGGATGTTCCTTGCTGGCTTGCTTCCCCTGGCTTGCTCAGCCTGCTCTCTTATAGAACTCAAGACTTCCAGCCCAGGGGTGGCACCATCCACAGGGGGCCCTACCCCCTTGATCACTAATTGAGAAAATGCTCCACAGCTGGATCTTATGGAGGCATTTCCGCAATTGAAGCTCCCTTCTCTGTGATAACTCCAGACTGTGTCAAGTTGACACACAAAACCAGACAGTACAGGATCCAATGCTTGGTCGTGTGTGTGTGTGTGTGTGTGTGTGTGTGTGTGTGTGTGTGCATATTCACGTGTTTCTCTGTTTGTCTCTGTGTATGTGTGTGTGCATGTGTGTCTGTGTGTGAGTTACATATGTATCATATATATGTATATATGTACATATATACATACACACACATATTTATATGTTCCTCCTAGGAAGTCTTTTCTTATCAAACACTACAGGACAATGTTTCAACCTATGAGAACCAGGATGGTCTGTGTATTACATATTTAAAACCTGTATTGTGCCTTATCTAGAAATATGAACAGCAACTGCTACTGAGTTAAGAGTGTTACCACATCATGTCTCCTTCAGGTGAAGAAAAACACTGGCCAATATATTTTTGAGGAAAACCAAATAGCTAGACATGGAAAGGTTATTTGTATTTGGGGGGTATAATTTTAAATCAAATAATGTGTAGGAGAAGAAAGTCATAAATTATCACTTATGATCTACAAAGAGAGACTTGTCATTCGATTGGAAAGAAACTGAGCTGTATTTGACAAACTACTATACACAACTGCAGGACAGGTGTCTGCTGAATTGATGCTACATTATGAGAAACGATCCCTAAGCCACAGACTACACAATCACACACAGGACAGTTTTACATCTGAGAACATTCCTGACACTGAAGGCCACAGCAGATCCATCATCCTCATAGAGCAAGGGTGTAATCAGATAGATTCAGATTTTTCCACCCACTGACATTTACTGTAAGCATGAATGGACTTTCTGAGCACAGCTTTCAACTCCTGTAACAATGGCTCCTTCAAATGATATATACATCGTAGAAATACACATTCTAATTTCTTTGAGAACATTTTAGTTCTAACACAAAGTTTATAGTAATATTCTATGAAATTTGCTAAATGTATCCACCCAACTGGAAAAAATCAGCCTATTGTTCAGCACTGTTTAATGAGCCAGGGACTAGAAATTCAACTGTACTTTAGGGTGGGACAAATACTTCTTTACAAGCATCAGGAAACAAAGAGCTGTGACAATGACCCAGCTTTCCTGGGATGTGTTATCTTCAAGCCTTCTTTACGCACTTCCCCATATTAAATGACCAAAAGCATCAGGAAAAAAAAAAAAAAGATTTAGGCGCCATTAGTCTTATGGTAAAACAGTTAAAGAAACTGAGGCAGCTGGACCAAGATCACAGAGCTCCGTGATAGAGCCAGACTTAAGAGCCAAAGAATGTGACAAACAGCGGTGCAGTGGTGTGCCATCATTTTTAATTGTCTCTCTTGTTTTCTTAGGTTTTAATGGAATCACCTGGTTTCTCTCTTCCTTTCCTCCCTCCAAACCCTCTTCACATACTTCTTGTTCTCTTTCAAATGCATGTCTTTGTCTTTCAGAAATTGTTGTTACACACATATATGCATGTATGTATACAGATATATTTTTAAATTCATAAATGTAGACTGCTCAGTCTACATAATGTCACATGTATGCATGTTTTCTGGGCTGACCATTGGGTATCGGCATTCCTTAGTTACCTGCAGCACTGGTCCGGGGTTGAGGATTCTGGGGTTTTCTCTGGTCCTCTTCACTCTTCCATCTTGTAGATGACATCATATACTTGCTGAAAAGCAGTTTGATGCTACTTTGTTCCCAGAATATTCCAGTGGAATGTGTATTCTACCCTCTTATTTTATGATAACATAGCCTGTCTTAGTTGGATAAAATATTTAAAGTTACTTTATTTTTATCCAAAACTAAAGTCATGGGGGTGACCTATTCAAAGCAGAGATTAATTAATATTTGCATTATTTTTAATTTTTTTGTAATGTGCTTTTCTTACTTTTGTAACAGTATTTTGAAAGTGATGATAATTTTACACTGGAGAATGAGGAGACAGATCTGTTACTCTAAGTTTTAGTCACCAATGGGTTTACTTCTCTTTTACCGATATGCTTACATGAAGTTTAAAGAATTTTAGGGGGTTGAGACCATAGCTAGGAGAGAGAACACTTGATTGCGTTTGTAAGACCCTACTTTAAATCCTCACTACTACTTCCCACCCCCTACGCAGATTTTCCCCCTATGGTTCCCTTGAGAGGGGACCTGTTTGTTTATTTTCTTGTTGTTCCTTCCCTCCAGTTCCCTGAACAGATCGAAAGCTTCTGGTTGAGGACAAGCAGGAAAAAACTGCTTCTGTGGAACCTAGCCTGGGCTTGCTGATAAAGGGATGAAAAACTGCCATTGGAGCTAAGCTAGAAAGTGGCTATGATTTCTCCAAAAATGGAAAAGCTTTCCATCAGCAGTCATACGGAGCAAGCATCGGGTGAGACCACCATGGAAGATGCATACAAGATAAAACTGGATTATTTTTTAAAAACAAGAGATAACAACACTAACTTCAGAGGCATGATAGAGGCCTTCTAAACATTACTTATGCATGATGCAGTCATTTAAGTTAGGGCACAGTCCCACAAAACTGATACATACCAGGACTGCTCCCTTTGTGGAATCTAGAGTTTGGGAGCCAAACTCTCCCAATATACTTGCATACAATGCTATGTATGTTCAGAAATGTGGTAAACATCTCTCATTTTCAGTAGGTACCCCAAGGCCCAATTTTTCTGCTGCTTGTGCAAGTTAATCCCAGCAGACAATAAGCTTAGCAAGTATATAAACAGATATTAGCATTTTAGCTAAAATACCTTACAGGGGCTTTGTTTTTCTCTGAAGGTAGTCTATTTTATTTTATTCAGCAACTTCAAAACAAATGTCCCTCAATCCTCTCCATCTGGTACATCTGAGAACATCCCATCTCACCCTGCCCACTGCAAACCACTGATACCATTCTTGTTATCATATCAGACTATTTAAAAATGGAGGGAACTTTAAAAGTATTCTGTCCCCTGCCATATGTACGGGTGCTGAGAGGCTCTGTTCATGTTGTTCTCCAAGGCCTTCAAGTGCTGCAGGGTTGGACTACGTTACCAGAATGATAGAAGGAGCTACTCTCCACCGTAACTGTGAATAGATACATACAATCAGCTTTGACAAGCACAGCATCCTCACTCCAACATGGACTAGTATACAGCTATGACATTGTAGCATACTATATATATATATATATATATATATATATATGTGATGGAGCTATAGTACATATATGTGTGTGTGTATATATGTATGTGTGCGTATATACATATATACATACACATATATATGTACTATAGCTCCATCATGACCTGTTGTGGCAGAGATGCAGTTCACTGTGATAACAGGACATGGAGATTGCCGTCTAAACAGCAAGGGCAGACGTTTTTATTCTCCACTAATGGAGGCCCTATCACTAGGGTTTGATGGCTGTAGAAAATTCCAACGTGCACAGTCATTTCTGTTTCTAAAAGAAGACTCTTCATGAGGCTATCAAAACTATGATAAAAGAATGGGAGTCAGGGGCGGCACTTTAGAAGGAGATTCAAGCCCCAAAGATGAGAAACAATCAACAAAGCTTTTGATAAGAGCACATGGTGAACATCTAGGGTGTTAACATGCATTCTAATGATCGTTGATTACCGGATGGTGGTAACAAGATTTAGGAACACTGACATGCATCTGCTTACATGTAACTACTAAAAAAGTGTGCTAAGCCCAAGCATGAGCAAGCACTGGGGTAGGAAAGATGAACAGATGACATCTGCTCAGGGGAGCACCTAGCAAGAAGTCAAAAGGCAAACTCAGCTAGGGAAATTAAATTCTTCATCTGATAGCTGCAGCACTATTATCATACACATTAACTGAGCCAAGAAGGAATCTTTAGGTAATTCTTTGAATGCAGCACATGGCAGGGTCTCACTAGCCTAGAACTGAAATTGTGTTGCTAATGTGGAGCTACTAACGTTTTTCTTTCTTAATGAGATAATATGTCAAATTTATAGTCTTATACAATCTTAAGCATTATTCTAATCCTTAAATACATGGTCTGCCTAGGAGTTAGTACTAAGCTTAATGAAAGTTTTTCAAAGAAAACAATGAGGCTTCTCAATAATACAGTTACAATAGCATACAGTTATCCATACATACACGAAAATTATGACTGTGAATATAGCACATGTATGGGAATACATGGAATTCTTTGGTAACTATGGGCATGTTAAATATCACAATTAGTGTCTAGATAAACATCCAATAGACCAGAGGAAAGTTAACATTACTACATTCAAATTTCCATCAGTTCCAGATAACATAACCCGTTAATTCACCAAGAATTCTTTATTCATGGGTAGGTGGTTTCAGACGTTTAATAGAATTAAATTACTTTAGGACTTTTTTGAAAATCTAAAAGTACATTTTAGATTGTAACACACACTCAAAGTTACAATGTTGTAAATTTCCCATATCTGAAAAACCATGT
>JADRCD010181413.1:0-24764 GCA_019843815.1 Montemys delectorum
TTTTTTTTTTTTTTCCGAGACAGGGTTTCTCTGTGTAGCCCTGGCTGTCCTGGAACTCACTCGATAGACCAGGCTGTCCTCCAACTCAGAAATCCACCTGCCTCTGCCTCCCAAGTGCTGGGATTAAAGGTGTGTGGCACCACTGCCCAGCTTGTTGGTTTTTTTTTTTTTTTTTAAGTCTCATATAACATCTGGCAGTGGGGGCACACGCCTTTAGTCCCAGTAGTTAGGGAGACAGAAGCAGGTGGATTTCTGAGTTGGAGGACAGCCTGGTCTACAGAGTGAGTTCCAGGATAAGCAGGGCTACACAGAGAAATCCTGTCTTGAAAAGACAGAGAAACCCTGTCTCAAAAAACAAAACACAAAACAAAACGAAAAACCAAAAAAAAGAAAAGTCTCATACAACATAAGCTGGCCTCAAACTCTGTGTGGGGAGGGGGCCTTGAACTTGCCTCCACTTCTGAAGAGCTAGGATTACAGGCATATCTCTTTTTTCTTTATTTGTTTTGAGACGGGGTTCTGGCAGTAGCATTAACTGGCCTGGAACTTCTATGGAGACCTAGTTGGCTTGGGGTCGTTGTTGATCTTCCTACATCTGCCTTCCTACATCTCAAGAGCTATGAGATTATTGGGATAGGCTCCCATTCTGGACATGTCTTATGGCAAGGCAGGGGCCATCTGCAAATATGTTACTTTTCACACCTGTAGTTCTAGCACTAGAGATGTAGGTAGTTGAAGATCAACTACATATCAAGTTCAAAAATCTGCCTGCCTCTGCCTTGCAAGTGCTGGGATTAAAGGTGAGCGCCACCACTGCCCGGCTAGATAAGTAATATTAAGTGGGTCATCTATAGCAATTGGGAGCAAGGTAGGACTGCACTGTGCAGGAGAGAAGAGGGTGTGTTTGAAAGAAAATAGAAAGATGAATTTGTCCAGTGCTAGTCACCAACTCGGTGTAGATGCAGAGTGTGGGAACAGATTGATTCTGTGTTTCCATCTTGTACCGATCCTCACGGGAAACACAAGGAAAGACGCACACCATGCTGGATGTGCTTTGTTTCCAGTGTTGGCTGGACATCTAGAAGTGGAATGATTTAGAAAGCAGCTTGAAATAAAGGATTAAAAGGTTCATCCGGAAGGATTAAAAGGTTCATCCGGGCGGTGGTGGCGCACACCTTTAATCCCAGCACTTGGGAGGCAGAGGCAGGCAGATTTCTAAGTTGGAGGCCAGCCTGGTCTACAGAGTGAGTTCCAGGACAGCCAGGACTACACAGAGAAACCCTGTCTCAAGAAAAAAAAAAAAAAAAGTTCAGAGTTCCTTTTAAAAGGGACTAGAGAGTAAAATTAACAACATCTCCAGCTGGGGTGAAAGTTAGGATCACCGAATCTGCCAGATGGCTCAAAGAGGAGGCCTAGGATGACACCCCATGACAGGTCCATGTTCCAGGAGGAGAGGGGGGAGCATCCTCAGGCTCCTGCCTTCCCATCTCTTCCCCCAAACAGTGATGCCTCAAACAGCGGCATGCTGCCTCGACTTGGTGACCTGCTTTTCTACACTATTGCGGAGGGACAGGAACGGATCCCCATCCACAAGTTCACCACAGTAAGTGGCTCTCTGCCTGTTCAGAGAACCTTGATTCCTTGGAGTCTCTGGAACCTTTGAGGAGGATGGTTGAATAGTGTACAGTGGCTAATGGCTGCCAGTCAGGGATGGGAAATACAGAGGGATAATGGCTGCCTGGGCTGAAGAGCCCATGCCATCTTCCCCCAAGTCCAGAGGAGAACACCTTTTATGAGATGTGGCAAGAGACTTGCTAGCCTTCAAAGTTCCAAAACCAATTTGTTCTATCAGTTGTAATTGGGGTGGAGTGACCTGAGTATCTATTGTGGAACATGAGGCATGGATTGCTGTCCTTGGCTGACCTAGCCAGACCTCTTCTTTCCCCCAAAGGCCCTGAAGGCCACTGGATTGCAGACGTCAGACCCACGGCTCCAGGACTGCATGAGCAAGATGCAACGCATGGTCCAAGAGTCCAGCAGTGGTGGCCTCTTGGACCGAGAGCTCTTCCAAAAGTGAGAGCCCCAGAGATGAGCATTGCCCCCAAAACATTTCTGTAGGAGGAAGGGTCCTGGGAGTTAAACAGTTCAACCCTTCGTTTTGTTAGTAGCTTCGAGAAGATGTCCTTGTATCCTCATACATATATGGCGGTGTATATTAGGACTTCTCAGTGCCAAAGGCCATAGCTATGGTTATTCTGATTTAATATTTGTCTCAGAATGTCTTGAGACATCTTCCCATGTCTTTAGAACATATCATTTTAGAGGTTAGGAAATTTAAGCCTAGGGAGATAAAATGATATGCCAAAAATCACACAACTGCTAGTCCAAAACCAGATGAACATTTCAGCCTCCTTTATCCATGGCCCCCGAGTGAGCCCCAGCTGTGTCTCTTCAGCTCCTAACACACTCGTGTCTGGGCTGCAGGTGTGTGAGCAGCAACATTGTGCTCCTGACTCAGGCATTCCGAAAGAAGTTTGTCATTCCTGACTTTGAGGAGTTCACGGGCCACGTGGATCGCATATTTGAGGATGCCAAAGAGCTCACTGGAGGCAAAGTGAGGGCCAAGGGAATGAAGGAGGGGTGAGGGCTCTGGGCCAGAAACACAGTGCTTCTCAGAGACTTCTCGGGGCTGAGGATTCAGTGGTAGATGAGCAGAGCCTCTAAAGTTGAGGACATAGTTTCATGTGTTTTCATCAAAGTAAAGAGATTCAGTCCAGCCTTCAAGGGGACTTACAGGGACTGAACCTGAGAACCTAGCCCTAGAATTGCCATCTTTTATATTTCATGGGCTCTACTGTTTGGACTACAGGGATGTAAGGTTGCCAGGGTTTGGTTGTTTCTAGCAGCAGTACCCAAAAGGGAATCCATTTGCCATGCAAGGGGACAGATTTTAACTTTTTAGGTAAAAATGTCTGACCCCGAGCACAGCTGTGTTGTTCTCCATAGTCACCTGTCTCCCTTTTCTCTACCCATTTATGCCCAGGTGGCAGCCTACATCCCTCACCTGGCCAAGTCAAACCCAGACCTTTGGGGCGTCTCCCTGTGCACTGTGGATGGGCAGCGGTAAGATGTTGGGTGATGCCGGACCTTGTAGTGCATACCTTTAATCTCAGGAGGCAGAGGCAGGAGGATCTCTGTGAGTTTGAGGCCAGCCTGGTATCATACTGAGTCCCAGGACAGCCAGGGCACTACAGGTAGACTCTGTCTCACCAAGGCGAGAGGCAGGAGCTCCAGGGCACAGGTGTGGAACAAAGTAAAGGAAAACCCTTTAATGGTACCTGTCTGTCTCCAGGCACTCTGTGGGTCACACGAAGATCCCTTTCTGCCTGCAGTCCTGTGTCAAGCCCCTCACTTACGCCATCTCCGTGAGCACTTTAGGCACTGACTACGTGCACAAGTTTGTGGGCAAGGAACCCAGTGGTCTGCGCTATAACAAACTCTCCCTCAATGAGGAAGGTGAGCATCTCCAGGACTCCAGTTCATACCTGCCTTCTCCTGAGCTCTGGCCCTCACCTCCTCCTTTATGTCTTAGCCTTTTTGTTTTGTTTTGTTTTTGTTTTGTTTTGTTTTGTTTTTCGGGACCATCCTGGAATTTACTTTGTAGACCAGGCTGGCCTCGAACTCAGAAATCTGCCTGCCTCTGCCTCCCAATTGCTGGGATGAAAGGCGTGCGCCACCACTACCTGGCCATATGTCTTAGCCTTTAACTGGACACAACCCCGATTAGCTTCAGAGTGGGAGCAGTGCAGAGTTGGTGACTGACAAGACTGAGTGGTTTGTATTTCCCCAGGAATCCCCCATAATCCCATGGTCAATGCCGGTGCCATTGTGGTCAGCTCTCTGATCAAGGTCAGTGCCCTTCTAACCGTCTGAAAGGTAATACTCTCTCAACTCCCCTTATCCCTACATCCCCATGTCTGTTCAGCTCTCCAGGCAGATTGGCAGGGGGTGGGGGGACAGGAAGGCCTGTGCTATAAGCTGTGGACGTTAGTGATAGCTGCCACACCCCTCGCCCCATATGCTCCCTGCTCCCTCACAGAGTTCCATGAACAGGTCGTGACCTCTGCCTAGGACAGGGGGAGGACAACACCATGAAGCATTGATTGGCCCCTCCTGGGTGAGAGATATGCTGACAGAAGGGTGAATGGCCAGTCCAGGGCAGTCATTCACGTCACCTGGAGCTGTGAGTTGGCCTTGAGCAAGGGGTGTCCAACAGGCCCATCAGGTGCAGGTCTCCCAGAGCTTGAGCAAGAACTTAGGAGCAGTGTGGGCAGCGACGCTCTGGGGCCAATCACGGCCCCTCCTGAGGAAGGTGGTGTTAGGAACCCTTCCCCCTAGGAACTCAGGTGTCAGAGTCCTGGAGTGTTGACTCTCATAGCTGAGCCTGGAGTGTTGACTCCAAAGTGAGCCTGGTGTGTGTGTGTGCGCGCGTGCGTGTGTCTGTCTGTCTGTCTGTCTGTGTGCGCTCTCGTGCTCTCAATAAGGCAAGCATACCTTCCTATTTTGGGGAGTCCCATCTGCAGTCCTATCTTTGGGACCTGCCTCATCTCATCTTCTTCTAAGTCATCTAAACGTCTTTAGCTCCAGAGCTGGGGATGAAGAGCATTTGGATAAAACATTTGCTCCACCAGTATGGAGACCCTAGGCTCCAGACTTCAACCTCTGGCACTGATAAAAAGAAATCGTTTCGCCGGGCGGTGGTAGCGCACGCCTTTAATCCCAGCACTTGGGAGGCAGAGGCAGGCAGATTTCTGAGTTCGAGGCCAGCCTGGTCTACAGAGTGAGTTCCAGGACAGCCAGGGCTACACAGAGAAACCCTGTCTCGAAAAACCAAAAAAAAAAAAAAAAGAAATTGTTTTTGTTTCCTTATCAATATATCTGGGGATGAAGCTAGGTGGCAGAGCATTTGGCCAGCATGCCTGAGGCCTTAGTTTCAATCCTGGCAGCAGAAAGAAAAATTGTTCATCAATATAACTGAATATTCAGCACACACATCCCATTTCTGTCAGAGGATCTGGGAATCAGATATAAGCTAGAGTGAGGTTTTGAATGGGACATAGGGAATGGGTGTATAGGCATGGTAGCACATGCCTATAATGCCAGAACCCAGAAGTTCTGGGGCTGGAGAGGTGGCTCAGTGATTTAGAGCACTGACTGCTCTTCCAAAGGTCCTGAGTTCAATTCCCAGCAACTACATGGTGCCTCACAACCATCTGTAATGGGATCTGACGCCCTCTTCTGGTGTCTCTGAAAACAGCTACAGTGTTTCATATACATAAAAAATATTTCAGAAGTTCAAGGCTAGTCTGGGGTGCATGAGGCCCCAGACTCAAAAAAAATAGAGATTTTTTTTAAAGATTTATTTATTTATTTTATGTGTATGAGTACACTGTAGCTGTACAGATGGCTGTGAGCCATAATGTGGCTGCTGGGAATTGAACTCAGGATGGCCCTGCTTGCTCAGGCCCCGCTTGCTCCGGCATAATATATTGTAGCTGTCTTCAGACAGCACCAGAAGAGGACGTCAGATCTCATTACAGGTGGTTGTGAGCCACCATGTGGTTGCTGGGATCCGAACTTAGGACCTTCGGAAGAGCAGTCAGTGCTCTTACCTGCTGAGCCATCTCGCCAGCCCTCTATTTTTTTTTTTTTTAAGATTTACTTTATTGCTATATGTAAGTACACTGTAGCTGTCTTCAGATACACCAGAAAAGAGCGTCAGATCTCATTACGGATAGTTGTGAAGCCACCATGTGGTTGCTGGGATTTGAACTCAGGACATCTGGAAGAGCAGTCAGTGCTCTTTAACCGCCGAGCCATCTCATCAGCCCTTTTTTTTTTTTTTTTTTTTTTTTTTTGAGACAGGGTTTCTCTATATAGCCCTGGAGGCCTCTATTTAAAAGTAAAAATAAATAAATAAATAAATAAATAAATAAATAAATAGAATGGATAGTGGTAGTCGTGGATAGGGTGGAATTTAGAGACAGAATTGGAGACAGAAAGCATGAGCTGGGAGAGAGGAGAGGCAAGTAGATGGAGGGGGGTTATCTGACTCTTTATTCCTTGATAGTTGACATTTTTTTTCAACAATCCTCCTGCCTCAACCTCCCAAAAGCTGGGATTATAGATGTAGATCACCACTCAGGCTGGTGATCTGGATTTCTCTATCACTAGACTACATAAAGCTGCATGCAGAAAAGTCTCAGCCGCTTAAACAAGAAGGATCCCATCAGCTACTCAGAGGCCAGGGGGGCACTCAGCCACAGTTCTTGGGGTGCCTGGACAACCCAGGCCTGTCTCAGAGGAAGCAAAAGACACTGTAAAATGTACCATTCTCAGTAGCAAGGCTTGTCTAACCTCCGCTAAGCCCTCCTGCCCCTTCTGTCTGCCATCTCCCAGGCCTGGAATACTACTGATCGTTTCTCCTTCCCTTCTGTGCAGATGGACTGTAACAAAGCAGAGAAGTTCGATTTTGTAAGTTCCTCACACTCAACCCTTTACTGCCTTTCTCCACGGCATGCTGTCTGCACAGCTGCGACGGCTGTCACCAGAGGAAGTGGGGCCGGCCGGCTGGCTTCAGCCTCTTAAAGCGCCTACTCCTGGGCAGGGAGAGGTTCTGAGTGCCTTCTCGGCTGGGCGTGGTTGCTAGGTATCCTTAGTTAAAGGCGGCTCTCTTGCCTCTCTTCTCTTCCAGGTGTTACAGTATCTGAACAAGATGGCGGGGAATGAATTCATGGGGTTCAGCAATGCCACGTAAGACTCTGTTTAGGGGTTGGCTGAGTAGGTTGTACTGTTGGGTATGTGTGTGCTTGGTGGGGAAGGCAAGGAGGGGAGAGAAAAGGGAATAGATAACATCGTAGGGAGAAATTCGAGGGAATATTGGTCTCCCAGCTTCCTCTGAGCTTCTTCATCAACTTTTCTTTACTTGGAGAGATAGTGTCCCGTGTCCAATTACCATGTAATGAGAAAGGCAGCATGCTAGCTTGTGCTGAGGCCCAAGACTCAGAGTCAAACACCTTGCCAGATTTTCTAGGCAGAGCAACTAGACAGCTCTGGGTAGATTTTGTTTCTGTTTGTTTACATTTAACCACAGAGCTACACCAGGTATTTGCTCAGGTTCAGAAGTTCCCACTAATGCTCTGCGACTGCAGCGGCAGAGCTGTCAGTCTGACTGACACAGGCGATAGAATTCTGTAGCCTAGGCATGGTGCCCTCCTTTCCTCCCGACCCACCCCTTAAGCGTCAAGCACTGAACTTGGTATTTGCTTCAGGTTCCAGTCAGAGAAGGAGACTGGGGATCGGAATTATGCCATTGGCTATTACCTCAAGGAAAAGAAGGTAAGTGGGAGGGGTCACAGAGAAAGTTCCACTGCCAGGTCAAGGGCAGGGGATCGGGCTGTGTGAACCCCCGGCAGTGTGAGATTATGTCCTGAGGAGACTGTCTCACCCTGTTCTTTGCAGTGCTTCCCTAAGGGAGTAGACATGATGGCTGCCCTTGATCTCTATTTCCAGGTAAGCAAACACTCCTGGGGTCAAGGGGATGGAACAGAGTGCCCTGCTGTTACATGGTAGGCACTCCTCTCCAGTGGTTCTTTCAGAACGTGTTGAAAGAGATCTAGATGTCAGAAACGTTATTTTGCGTTACTGAGTTGAGTCCACACTGCCCTTTGACCTCTCTTGTCTCCATAGCTGTGCTCTGTGGAGGTTACCTGCGAATCAGGTAGTGTCATGGCGGCCACTCTTGCCAATGGCGGCATCTGCCCCATCACAGGGGAGAGCGTGCTGAGTGCTGAAGCCGTGCGCAACACCCTCAGCCTCATGCATTCCTGTGGCATGTATGACTTCTCGGGCCAGTTTGCCTTCCATGTGAGTGTTCCCAGCTCTGCTGTCTGCCATAATTCCAGTGCCAAGAGGAGAGGGTAGGGGTGAGGTTTCTTCTTGCCTCCTTTATAAACATCTAGCCAGGCAAATAGGCTAAGAATCCTTAAGGGATTTTGTCAAATATATCACATTCCTCAAATATATAGACCCTTTACATAGCTGGCTCCCATCTTAGATACCACCTCTAAGGAAAGGCATGGCTGATTTCTTTCTCTGTTCCCCCATGACAGGCTCTCACTGTGCAGCTGAGGGTAGCCTCAGACTCAGTGATCCTCCTGCCTCATCCTCTAAAGTTCTAGAAGGACAGTCATGCACTTAGCCAGGCCTTTTTCTCTTGTTTGATTTGGCACTGGGGATCAAACCCATGCTGGGCAAGTCCTGGGTCCCACTATAAATTTCATCCCCAGCCCTGGAGGCTTTTCTGGTTGCTGTGTCTCAAACAAAACTACCCTCCGCCTCTGTTCATAGCATCCTGGTCCTTTTTTCTTTTCCGTACTTGCTGTAATTGCTTGTGTATTTATAAAGATTTTATTTTTATTATTGGAAGGGGTTTGTACAGGTGAGTGTAGGTGGCCACTGAGGGTGGAGGGTTAGGGTGGTTGTGAGCCTGCCGGGTCTGGTACTTGGAATTGAACTTGGGTCCTTTGCAAGAACAGTCCAGGCTCTTAATTTTTTTTTTCTTCGAGACAGGGTTTCTCTGTTTAGCCATAGCTGGCTTCGAACTCACTGTGTAGACCAGGCTGGCCTTGAATTCAGAAATCCACCTGCCTCTGCCTCCCAAGATTAAAGGCATGCGCTACCACCACCCAGCCAGGTCTAAATTATTGAGCCATTTCTCCAGCTCCCTCCCCACTTTTTAAAATATATATACATTTTAAAATTCCAGCACCTGGGAGGCAGAGGCAGGACAATCTCTGGTTTGAGGAACCCTGTCTCAAAAAAACTTTTATTCGTTTTTAAGTTATGTGTCTGGGTGTTTCGCCTGTGTGTACGTTGGTGTGCCATGTGCATGCAGTGCTCAGACAGGACAGAGGAGGGTGTTAATCTTTGGAACTGACAGACAATTGTGATCTGCCATGTAGGTGTTCTGAACTAAACCCTGGTCTTCTGCTGAGCGATACCTCCAGCCCCCAAGTCCCATTTTAAAATTTTAAAAATGTATTCATCATGAGTGTATATGTATGCATGATGGTGCATCATGTATGGAGGTCAGAGGACAACTTTGTAAAGGTTTTTCTCTCCATCTACCTTTACATGGGGTCTGGGGAGCAAACTCGGGTTGCTAGACTCACACAACAAACACCTTTACCTGATAAGCTGTCTTTTTTTTTTTAAGATTTATTTATTTATTATTTTATGTATATGAGTACACTGTAGCTGTACAGATGGTTGTGAGCCTTCATGTCTCTCAGTCGCTCTGGCCCAAAGATTGACTGATTGATTGATTATACATAAATACACTGTAGCTGTCTTCAGACACACCAGTAGAGGGCGTCAGATCTCATTATGGGTGGTTGTGAGCCACCATGTGGTTGCTGGGATTTGAACTCAGAATCTTGGGAAGAGCAGTCAGTGCCCTTAAGAAGTTGACCCAGAGGCCACTTCCTGGGGCTGGAGAGATGGGTGCTCTGTGTTTTGGGAGGAGACCTGGGTTCAGCTCACCTATATGGTGACTCACAACCATCTGTAGCTTCAGCTCCAGAGGATCCAATGCCCTCTTCTAGCCTCCTTGGGCAGGCCTGTGGTAGGTACACATGTGGTATACATGCATATACTCATATACATAACGTTAAAAAGTGCTTTCTCTTTTTAAAGGGAAGGTTGGAGAGCACTTCCTGGTTTGAACACAACACCCAGCAGAGGGGTTTAGTGTCTCAGCAAGCATTCCCTAACTGTATTGATGCACCGGGTAGAAGGCAGTCAGAGGCAGATAGAAAACCTAAGAGGCTGAGGTGGGTGTGGCCTTGCCCTGCCACCACTTTGACTAGTCCACCTTGCTCCTCAGGTGGGCCTGCCAGCCAAGTCAGCTGTGTCAGGAGCCATCCTCCTGGTTGTCCCCAATGTCATGGGGATGATGTGTCTGTCACCGCCCTTAGACAAGCTGGGTAACAGCCACCGGGGCATCAGTTTCTGCCAGGTGAGTTGTCTTGCATGTAGCACTTGATACTGCTTAATCAAGAATAAGTCAGGGGTAAGCAGGATATTTTGAGCAACTGTGAGCTCCCAGGAAGAGCAAGGGATATGTAAACAATTCTTTTGGGCTTCTAATTCTAGAAGTTGGTGTCTCTCTTTAACTTCCACAACTATGACAACCTGCGGCACTGTGCTCGGAAGTTGGACCCCCGGAGGGAAGGAGGAGAAGTTCGGGTGAGGAAGACCCCGGTAGCCTAGAGGGTATTTTGAAAGGCATCACACATTCCACAACACTTCAGCAGGGGCCTTGGTGAAGAGTCCATGGCGGGGGGTCACAGGGTAGAGCTGGGCATGGGTGGATTCACAGCCACAGTTGATCTCAGGTGGGTGCAATGTATGTTTCAGAACAAGACTGTGGTGAACCTGTTGTTTGCTGCCTATAGTGGAGATGTCTCAGCCCTTCGAAGGTAATTCTATCATGACTAAATCCGTGTAGTGAAGCACTCCCAGTCAGACAGCTCATTAGGGCACAGTGTGGCAAACTGCTAAGTGCTTCAGTTTTAGGGCTAGAATGGACAAGGTGCATTTAGATAAGTGCCTGCAAGTTCATGTGTGTTGTGTACACACGTCTGCCTGTTTGTGCAGGTGCACACCTGTATGTGTGCCTGTGGTGGCCAGAGGACAGTTGTGGGTGTCACAATCTATGAAGCCCAGGGGCTTACCTGTCCCCACCCCCCAATCTTAAAAGCCAGTGCTACTATTTTTATTTTTTTCTGTGGGATCTGTGGATCAAATGCAGGTCTCACTCAGGTCCTCATGCCTGCCAGGCAAACGCTTCACCGAGCTGCTTCTCCAAATTCCTGCCGTGAGTTAAGGATTCATCAACTAGAGAAATGGCTCAGCGGTTAAGAGCACTGAATGCTCTTCCAGAGGTCCTGAGTTCAATTCCCAGTAACCACATGGTGGCTCACAACCATTTGTAATGGGATCCAATGCCCTCTTTCTGGTGTGTCTGAAGGCAGCACAGTGTACTTACATATAATAATAAATAAATCTTTAAGAAAAAAAAAAAGAATTCATCAACTAAGGGCTTGGGTTTGACAAGCATAGTCATTGGAAGTGGGGACGTGGCCTCAAGTGGATTACCAACAGGAATCTATCCAGTCTGGCCCACCTCAGAACGCTATCTAAGTGATTCTAGACTGACGTGGCTTCCCACTACCCTCAGGTTTGCTTTATCGGCCATGGATATGGAGCAGAAGGATTATGATTCCCGCACAGCCCTACATGTTGCTGCAGCTGAAGGTATCTTTTTTTATTTTTTTATTTTTTTATTTTTTTGAGACAGGGTTTCTCTGTATAGCCCTGGCTGTCCTGGAGCTCACTCTGTACACCAAGCTGGCCTCGAACTCAGAAATCTGCCTGCCTCTGCCTCCCAAGTGCTGGGATTAAAGGCGTGCACCACCACTGCCCAGCTTGTTTGTTTTTCAAAACAAGGTTTCTCAAGCCGGGCAGTGGCACACGTCTGGTCTACAGAGTGAGGTCCAGGATAGCCAGGGCTACACAGAGAAACCCTGCCTCGAAAAACCAAACCAAACCAAACCAAAACAAAAAAACCCCAAAAAACAAAAACCAGGGTTTCTCTATGTGGTCCTGGCTATCCTGGAACTTGCTCTGTAGACTAGGCCGGCCTCAAACTCTGCCTCCTAAATGCTGGGATTAAAGGCATGTGCCAGCACTGTCCAGCTCAGCTGAAGGCATTCAAAGGGTTAAAGAGGAAAAGCAGAGTGGAGGACCCTTTCTCTTCTACCAGGTGTCCCCTTATCATTGTGCGATGATAAAAATGGCAATGGCCAGTTTTGTCTACAGTCCTTCAGCTGACAGGGAGACTAACTAGGTGCTGGCAAGAGCAAATGTCCTGGACTTTTCTCCTCCCCTCTTGGCGCAGACTCCAGCTACTGAGGGGTCTACACCAAACGGTTCAGAACCTACCTGTACCCTCTCATTTTCCTCCTATCCGTATTCCTAGGACACATTGAAGTTGTCAAATTTCTGATTGAGGCTTGCAAAGTAAATCCTTTTGTCAAGGACAGGTGAGTAGGATTAGTTCTAAAGGGAAGGTGGTCAGCCCTCCAGCCACCGTGCGTGCGTGCACGTGCAGCAATGGCTCTCTCTGTATCCTCTTTGCCTAACCGTGATCCCTGTTCCTCACAGGTGGGGCAACATTCCCTTGGATGATGCTGTGCAGTTCAATCACCTGGAGGTGGTCAAACTGCTTCAGGATTACCAGGACTCCTATGTGCTCTCTGAGACTCAAGCTGAGGTGGTAGCTGAGACCCTGTCCAAAGAAAATCTAGAGAGCATGGTGTGAGCACAGGCCAGGGACAGTCCCTGCTCCAGAAAGAGCATGAGCCGGCCAAACATTAAACCCACAGCCACCAAAAATACTATGGCAAGCTGCTTCAGTGGGGATCAACACAGCCATTTGGTGACATGGGCCAGTGTCTTCTATGAGAATCAAAATGCCTCATTCCCTCTGTGTACAGCACAGAGAAAAGCTTCAGTGGACACCTGAGCAGAGCTGGCCACAGAGACCTCAAGATACAGCTTAAATGGCTTCTTCCACTGGAAAGTAGCCTGGGTCTTTACCCAGGTCCCTTTCTCCTCTCTGAGAGCCTCTAGCTACACGCATATGTATCTGCCACCAAGTAAGAGAAACGGGTGAGAGCCGAGTCACCTGGCTTTAGAAGTCTGCAGAGGTCTGCCCGTCCTAGCCAGGATATGCTGCTACTGCTGAGAGCAATTTTATAGACAAAGTATTTTGTGTTCAAATAAACTTTAATTACATGAATTATAATTTTATTTTATTTTTTGCTAAATCTAGTCACTCTCTCGCTCCCCTACGTATATCATCAGTTTCACCATCGTTGCAAGTGGAATAAGACCCAGCCACAGGGTCAGTGAAGACCAAACTGCGTATTTCGCATACATAGTCACATATTCAACTGTTCTACCAGGGTTGGTTTTTTTGTTTTGTTTTGTTTTTTAGTTTTTTTTCGAGACAGGGTTTCTCTGTGTAGCCCTGGCTGTCCTGAAACTCACTTTGTAGACCAGGCTGGCCTCAAACTCAGCAATTCTCCTGCCTCTGCCTCCCAAGTGCTGGGATTAAAGGCGTGCGCCACCACCGCCCAGCCAAAATACTGCTTTTATTAAGTACATTCTGTGACCAAGGGAGATGGGAGTTGTGGGTCTGAACAGGCTCCAAAATGGATTATATAAAACTGCTGTCTTCTCTCTGCAGCTTTAAACTGTGGCAGAAGGAACTTAAGAAGGGTAACATTTCTGGCATCATAGCCTTCCATGTCTCCTTAGTGTCTCTTTCCTTTGTCACATAACTGGCACAATGGTTTTGGCAAACTGCCTAGGTATCAGGTGTTCAGAAGACAGATGGACTCAGAGTGGAGATAGCTGCATCTGGGTTGGACTGACATCGCTAGTGCTGAGGGAGCCAGAACCCAAGGATCTGAGGTGCATCAGAGAAAAGGCCAGGTCTGTGGCTGCCACTCCTCCAGCCAGAGGTAGAGAGCATTTACTCTAGAGAATCTGGTGAACCCCCAAAGCAAGTTACATGTGGATAAGGGAAGGACCCCAGGACTCAACAGTCTAAGATGCCTGGGCACAAGTAAAAGGACCCGACGTAGTCGCCTGAGAAGATTCCCCTGACCTAGGAAACTGGCGAAGCTCGGCTGTATACCTAGCTCTTACAGAGTAGGGACCAGGGGAAGATGGCTACGATATTGCACAAAGGATCCCAACAGAGTTGTTACAGCTACCAGTTGCTTGAGACAAAGTAAAATAGCTTTAGACACTACGAACAGAAAGCTGACCCTGAGCACTATTCAGGGTCTTAGCCACATTAGAGGCCCTTGGGCACTTCGAGTCCTGAGTGAGTTAGCAGCTCTCCATCCCAAAGCGCAAAAGCAGGCGCCACTGGGCCCCGGAAATCTGTCTGTAGTGTGTGGACCACAGAGATCCGACTCACATCCACAAGGCTCAGCTTCTTTGCCTCGTAGTCCAGCAGCAGCCCCACCTTCTCTGGTTGTCCAATACCCTTAATCGGGGATTTTTCGTTGGCCAACATGCTGTGCCACTTGCGCTGGGCGTAGGAGAACACCCAGGAACGATCGTCAGCACCGACGCAGGTGTCCCGGGACATGTCCACATCTGCCACTCCTATCCGGAACTGCTGGGAGCGCTTCACGGTTACCTCCCAGTAGTGTCTGCCACTGGTGACTGTAGTGTCTCCCAGCACCACTGCCCACTCCCGGAAGCGCTCCAAATTCAGGGCCACCTTGGTGGGCTCCAGTCCCACCAAGCCATATTTGACACCCGTGTCACCTCTGAAGAGTGCCAGGCTGCTGTGCGCTGTTTTTTCTTCCAGTTTGAAACTGATGCCTGAGGGCAGAGCAAAAAACAATCGGTAACCCTAGGGCTGGGTTTATCTGAAGCAGTCAGGGCGATGACGGGAAAGCGAGAAAAGTCAAAGTCAAATGTTAACATGGAAAGAGCAGAGGTGCCGCTTTAGTATGACAGCTCTGAGAGCCGCAAGTCATTGACCAGGGAAGCCAGAAACCGGTGCCCCAGGTTTGAAATCTTGCTAGACCAAGGCAGATGGGAGAGAGGAGAAATAAGGAGTGGAGTTCTCTCGTCGCCCTCTGGGAATGACACGTTAACTACTTTGGAGAGAGACAGTAAAAAGAAATACCCTACCTCTCCAGGATTCCCCGGCGGGGACCCCCCATCGCATGGTTCCCCAGCGGTACAACTTCCAACAGCGTGCAAAGGGCAGCGCCATCTTGTGCCACAGATACACGGGGCACGCCCCCCGAGGGGAGACCGACCAATCGCTGGTCCGCGCCCAGAGCACGTGGTGCGAGACGCGAGTGTCGTGAGAAATCGCTCTCTCGGTGATTTCCAGTGTGGCGAACTAGATCAATACGTGGAGAGACGTTATTTATTATATCTCAACTAAGTAGGACCCCCAGAGAGCCTGTGTAAACAGAGTCTCTCATTTGTTTGGTTTTGAAGCAGGGTCTCCTGTAACCTGGGTTGGCCTGGAACTCATTTATGTAGACCTGGCTGGTCTCAATCTCATAAAAACCTGCCTGCCTCTCCACCCAAGTGCTGAGATTAAATACAGGCGTGGGACACCAAGCCTGGCAGAATAAAAGAAATATATATATATTTTAAAGTACTTTAAGCCGGGGAGAGTGGCACACATCTTTAATCGCAGCCTCAGGAGACAGAGGCAGAGGCAGGCAGGTTTCTGAGTTTGAGGCCAGCTTGGTCTACACACCAAGTTTCAGTACAGGCAGAGCACCACACATTTAAATAAAAATCGTAAATGTGTCCCCAGAGCCTCAGCATTCTCTTTAGACAGAATGTGTCTACATATATGCTTACTGTTTTCGTGTCTTTAGAGGCAGAGTTACTATGTAACCTTTGCAAGCCTCAAACTCTAGATTCTCCGGCCTCAATTTCCCAAGTACCAGGTTGTGCTCTTTTTTGTTTGTTTGTTTGTTTGGTTTGGTTTGTTTTTTCGAGACAGGGTTTCTCTGTGTAGTTCTTGCTGTCCTGGAACTCACTCTGTAGACCAGGCTGGCCTCGAACTCAGAGATCCTCCTGTCTCTGCCTCCCAAGTGCTGGGATTAAAGGCATGTGCCACCACCGCCCGGCATGTGCTCGGTTTTTTATTATTATTGAGACAGGGTCGTACTATTCACAAGGATGGGCCTGCCTCAGCCTGCGGAGTGCTGGGATTAACAATATGGTTTGGGCATATGGTTTGTGCTCATTATTATTGTTATTTATTTATGTTATTGTTATGTTTAAGATTTATTGGCAGTTTGTCTTCGCTGAACGCTGAGACGAGAAGCAGTTAGGATGCCGCGTGGAAGCCGAAGCCGCACCTCCCGGGTATCTCCTCCGACCAGCCGGGCCCCTCAGATGAGGGCTGCTCCCAGAAGAGCACCTGCAGCTCAGCCTCCAGCAGCAGCTGCACCGTCTGCAGTTGGCTCACCTGCCACTGCACCCCGGCAGCCTGGCCTGATGGGCCAGATGGCTACCACTGCAGCCGGCGTGGCTGTGGGCTCTGCGCAGCCGGCGTGGCTGTGGGCTCTGCAGTGGGGCACACCCTGGGTCACGCCATCACTGCGGGCTTCAGCGGAGGTGGTAGTGCCGAGCCCGCAAAGCCTGACATCACTTACCAGGAGCCTCAGGGAGCCCAGCTGCAGAACCAGCAGTCTTTTGGACCTTGCTCTCTAGAAATCAAGCAGTTTCTGGAGTGTGCTCAGAACCAGAGTGATGTCAAGCTCTGTGAGGGCTTCAATGAAGTGCTGCGCCAGTGCAGGATTGCAAATGGTTTAATCTAATCAAGAAATTCAAGCTGAAGAAATGTAAAATTGGTTCTGTATAATTGATAGTACAAATGTGGAACCTTATATTTCTAACAGTTCCATTGCTTTGGAATGGCCATGAAAGAGATCTAAGTATGTAGATGTTTACTGAGGCTTGTAGTGTTGGTTACTGGGCAAGTGTTTGGCCTCCTTGAACTAACTGTATTGTGATTGTGAGTTTAAAAAAAATAAATTGGTTTATTCTAAAAAAAAAAAAAAAGATTTATTTATTTATTTTCTGTATATGAGTACACTGTAGCTGGAAGAGATGGTTGAGCCTCCGTGTGGTGTTGGGAATTGAATTTAGAACCTCTGCTCGCTCTGCTCAACCCTGCTCCCTCAGTCCCTGATCGTTCCCACCCAAAGGTTTACTTATTATTATAAATAAGTACACTGTAGCTGTCTTCAGACACACCAGAAGAGGGCGTCAGATCCTATTACAGATGGTTGTGAGCCACCGTGTGGTTTCTTGAATTTGAACTCAGAACCTTGGGAAGAACAGTCAGTACTCTTACCTGCTGAGCCATCTTACCAGCCCCATGTTCATTATTTTTGAATGTATAAACGAGCTTGAAAGTATGTGGGGGCGGGGAGGGGGAGGGCAGCAGTGGCACAGTCCCAGCACTTGGGGAGGCAGAGACAGGCGAATTTCTTTCTTTTTTTTTTTTTTTTTTTTTGTTTGTTTGTTTGTTTGTTTTTGTTTTTTTGTTTTTTTGAGACAGGGTTTCTCTGTATAGCCCTGGCTGTCCTGGAACTCACTCTGTAGACCAGGCTGGCCTCGAACTCAGAAACCCGCCTGCCTCTGCCTCCCAAGTGCTGGGATTAAAGGCGACAGGTGAATTTCTGAGTTCGAGGCCAGCCTGGTCTACAGAGTGAGTTCCAGGACAGCCAAGGCTGCACAGAGAAACCCTGTCTCGAATCCCACCCCCAAAAGTGGGGGTGGGGGGTAGGGTGGCTGCAGCGACTCATTCTCTCCACCAGGGTTCAGTCAGTCCAGCCTTTTCAGCCACGTAACTGTCGAGATGCAGGCCAAGTTTTTTCCCTTCTAATTGCAAAACTACTTTTAATACTTTGAGGTGTGTCCCATACCTCAAAATTGGGAAAAGTAACCTCACTTTCCAGGAGTGGACCAGGGGAAGAGAGGCTATCCGAGAGAAAGGAAGCACGAGGCAGACCTGCTGTAGACTTGGCAAAGGGAAAGCCGAGAAGAAACCGTAGCATAGCGGGAAGGCTCTGGCACATAGGCAAAGACCAAGAGGCTTGGTCACGAAGCCCTTCTCCTTTGCCTTTTTGTTGTTGTTGTTGTTTGTGCTGCACGACCTTCGAGTCCCCTGCGGGCGGCAGGGGGTGTTTTCCCTTAGCCGAGCTTGTGCTCGGTTACCACGGTCCTGGGAGCAGCTCCCACCAGCCTCGGTTGCATCCCATCTTCCTCTTCTGTTGACTTTTAAATGTAGGAGCAAAAATGTTGAGGGAATTTCCTCTGCCCTATTCTGCTAATGCTTCATGTTTGGATAATGGAGAGAGAACAATTTCAGAACTGGGTCTCTCAAGGACTTCTGGTCCATTGCGGCTTGAGAGCTGAAGCACGCATAGACTAACGCCTCCTTATTCCCCCTCTTTCCGCCCTCTGACCACTGAGCTGTATTCCTGGCTTTTTTTCTTTTTTCTTTTCTTTTCTTTTTTTTCTTTTTCTTTCTTTTGGTTTTTCGAGACAGGGTTTCTCTGTGTAGCCCTGGCTGTCCTGGAACTCACTCTGTAGACCAGGCTGGCCTCGAACTCAGAAATCCAATCCGCCTGCCTCTGCCTCCCAAGTGCTGGGATTAAAGGCCTGCGCTACCACCGCCCGACTTCCTGGCTCTTTTAAAGATATGGTTGGTTGGTTGTTTTAACTTATAGACAAGGTCTCATCAACTTGCCCCAAGTTGGCCTTGGAGTTCACACAAACTGTAGCCTTGGTCAGCATTTGAACTGTGGATCTTTCTGACAGAACCTCCTGAGTATCGGGGAGTATAGGTATGTATCACCAATAGCTATACCTCCATTATTTTATACTCATTCAGAGAATAGCTTCACCGGTCATTTCTTATATTATTTTTCTTTTACCATCAAATAAACTTACCTTCATAATTTAGATGATCTGTGTGCCTTATTTTATTTAAGATTTATTTTTAGGAGTGTGTGTGTTTGTGTATAGGGTAATATGTACATAGGTGCAGGTGTCCTTGGAAGCTGAAGAGAGCACGAGATCCCTGAGAGGGAGTTATAGGTGGTTGTGAGTCCTGGGAACTCAGTTCAGGTTCAGTAATAAGCACTGAGCCATCTGTCCAGCCCACCTGCCTTATTGTTAACAAACAAGTTAATTTTTTTTTTTTCAAGACAGGATTTCTCTGTGTAGCCCTGGCTGTCCTGGAATTCAGAAATCTGCCTGCCTCTGCCTCCCAAGTGCTGGGATTAAAGGCGTGCACCACCACCGCCCAGCATAATTTTTTTTTTAATAAAAGGAGTTTATTGAGAGACCCCAGGAAGGGCCTGGGGAAGGAGTACAGGTAGGCAAGTAGACATGTAAACAGACAGATGGGAGCAAAGCCAGGGGAGAGGGAGTGAGGGACAGGGGCGGGGGAGAGAGAGAGAGAGAGAGATCCCAAGTAATACTTAATATTTCCATGCTTCCTAGTGGGCAAATGATAGAATTTGGCTTGACAAACAAAACAGAGAAAGACATTTGAGGTAGGGCAGAAGCTTAAGCTCAAGCTCTAGGTTATAAACAGAACAGAGAATTTTGGGAGAATGCAAACATGCTTGAAAAGTTGAAAATTAGCTGGGCAGTGGTGGCACACACCTTTAATCCCAGCACTTGGGAGGCAGAGGCAGGCAGATTTCTGAGTTGGAGGCCAGCCTGGTCAACAGAGTGAGTTCCAAGACAGCCAGGGCTACACAGAGAAACCCTGTCTCGAAAAACCAAAAGAAGGGGCTGGCAAGATGGCTCAGCAGGTAAGAGCACTGACTGCTCTTCCAAAGATCCTGAGTTCAGATCCCAGCAACCACACAGTAGTTCACAACCATCTGTAATGAGATCTGACGCCCTCTTCTGGTGTGTCTGAAGACAGCTGCAGTAAATTACGCAGGAGCAAGCAGGCGGGAACGATCTCAGCAGAAGGTCCTGAGATCAACAGCAGTCACACACATGATGGCTCATGGCCATCTGTACAGCTACAGTGTACTCATACACATAAGATAAATAAAAAACAATAATAATAAAAAAAGAAGAACCAAAAGAAAAAAGGAAAGTTGAGATTAATCATAACCAATCACGTGTACGACGAGGACATCTGCATCAGTCTTTCAGATACCCAGGGCGATGTGGCGGGGACAGATTAGATTCTCATGCCAAGGTAAAGTTGGGAGCATTGTGGAGCACGAATTGGAGGGCGAGATGAGCAGCAGAGAAGCAGGGTCCTAGGCCACCAGAGCTCTGAGGAGACACGGTATGAGGGCTGAAGAGATGGGGCAGGAGGGGAGCTGACCCGTAAGGGTCTTACTCAGCAGAGGACACAGAGGGAGCATGTTGAGATCGGAGGAAAGTAGCTTTGGAGAAGCTGGGCTTGAGATGTCTATGGGACAACCATCTGAAAATGCTCTATAGGTGTGCAGGTAGAATTGATGATTTCTTTTTTTTTTTTTTTAATGTTTATTTATTTATTTCATGTGTGTGGGTATACTGTCGCTGTCTTCAGACCCACCAGAAGAGGGCGTCAGATCTCATTACGGGTGGTTGTGAGCCACCATGTGGTTGCTGGGATTTGAACTCAGGATCTTCGGAAGAGCAGTCAGTGCTCTTACCTGCTGAGCCATCTCACCAGCCCGCCCACCTTTGATAATTTCATGTATGTAGATAATGTATCTTGGTCATATGAACTTCAAAATTTCCCCTCCTGTTCCTCCCAACAATTGTCAACATGTCTGCCTTCCTCTCTCATTCCTTCCTCCTAACCCTAGCCCTTTCGTAGCCACTGAGTCTGATGGCTGCTGCCTGTTGAAAGGCTAAAGGACCTTGTGTGGGTCTTGTGTAAGTAACTGTAGCTGTAAAGAGTTCACTGGCAGCAAGACCATGTCTGTCATGTCCAGAAGATGGCGTAACACTCCTTCCGGACTCCAGCTCTGTGTGTGTGAGTGTGTGTGTGTGTGTGTGTGTGTGTGTGTGTGAGTGTGTGTGTGTGTTCTGTTTTCATGCACACCAGAAGAGGGAATCAAATTCCATTTTGGAGTGGTCCTGCCGGGAATTGAACTCAAAACCTCTGGAAGAGCAGCCAGGGCTCTTAGCTGCTGAGCCATCTTTCTGCCTCCTCTTCCATGATGTTCCCTGGTGGTGGGGTACTGAACCTGACAATGCTTAGGATGGCAATATGAGTGTAAACAGAAATATTTCAATTGCAACTTGACAACATGTCCTTTTTTTCAAGACAAATCTAGTATTATTTCCCCTCCTGGTGTCTTTTATATCCCCAGCCATGGGGATTTTGACCTGTTTACAATACCAGGCATAGTTTTTCTCCTGTGAAGCAGGCCTCAAATCTAATTGAAAAGTAGTTCTTAGCCTCAGGACATTCATGCTACCATTGTGCCTGTGGGCACACCATGCCTGGCAGGTCTATATAGTAGCGGGCAGAGTCTGCCGACAGAGAACATCATTGATGGCTTGTCTCTTGCAAAACATGTATGTCACTATGTTATCTAGCCAGTAGAGAGGAAGTTTTCAGGTCAGCTCTAGCTAGATTTCTTTATGCCCTTCAGCTGAAACGTTCAGCAATAGACTCTACCAGCTAGTTCTGGTCAGCAACTGAAAGCAATAGCAATGGCCTGAGGGCCTCTGGGCACTCACTGAGCAATAACTCGTGGGGAGACCATGCATTACGATTTCCATTTAATAACTCATGTCTTCTGGGAAAGCATTGTCTACCAAGCAACATATCCCTCTTTTTTATTTCATAATAATAATAACATTATTATTATTATTATTATTATTATTATTATTATTATTTTGTTTGTTTCAAGACAGAGTTTCTCTTTTGTAGCCCTGGCTGTCCTGGAACTCACTCTCAGGCTGTCCTCAAACTCACAGAGATCCTCCTGCCTCTGCCTTCCAAGTGCTGGAATTAACAACATGCCCCACTACCATCTGGTTCATTTTATTTTACTGTATTGTATTTTTTACTTTTTATTTTTTGAGACAGAGTTTCTCTGTGTAGCTCGGGCTGTGCTGGAACTTGCTCTGTATACCAGCATCTCCATATATATAAAATTCAAAGAGAGGGATGTTTATAGAGGAAGGCATCTGAAGAAATGAGGTAGGAAAGCCCACAAAGTGCAGCCCTAGAGGGTAGCAACATGTATGTCAAGTGGCACACATGAAGTATGGCTCTGACTGACAGGGAGCATAGGTGCGCCTCGTCATAGAAAGGTGGCAGGCCAGGCAGGAACAAGACAGACCAGTGTCTTCATGCCTCTGTATCTTGAGTTACATGTTGGACTTTAAAATACATTAGGGTCCTGGTCTGACCTAAGTGCTAACTGGAGCCTTTTACTATGGATGGGAGAGGGTTGATGAACTGGGAGCTTGGTGATTGTTCTAGACTGTGCCAGGAGTCAGCAGTCAGCAAAGTGTAACCAGAGAAATCGAGAGAAGGGGGGTGGCCTCAGGAGCTAGCCAAAGGGGCTGCTGGGCTGGCTCATGTTGTGCTGGGGCCTTTGTCCTCCTGGAACTGTCCACACAATGAGGCTGCATTGCATGCTGACATGGCATTCTGAATGTGGAGCTAGGATAGGGAGTCTACGTGATGGAAACAGAAATGGATGGTCACCTGTCCCCAAGGACTACATCTCTATTCGTGAATATTGAAATCACTAGAGAGGAGGCTTAAGATGTGATAACACAAATTGCGATAATGTATGGTAAATTTACAAATCAGTTAATTTATACTTTGATTTAAGATAGCTAACTTAACATAAACACAGTAGGTTGGAGATGTTGCTCGGTTAGTAGACTGCTTGCCCGTCGTGCACCAAGCTATGTGTTTAATTGTCTGCACAGCATGAACTGCATATGGAAGGAAGTATACACCTGAAATCCCAACTCTCAGGAGGTGGAAATAGGAGGATCACACTTTAAAATTGCTCTTAGATGCATGTTAGTTTGGTGCTAGCCTAGGATAGATGTCTCAACATTGTGTAGGCATATCACATTTGATCTCCACATTTCTTATCATCTGCCACAAGATCAACAAAAGACCTGGTTACATTTACTAAAGACAACGATGACTAGAGGGTGCCTATGGGAGGCTGGCACATCATGGACTACCTCAGGCATGGTATGGCAACTACACAGACCCCACTATGCAGGAATGAAGACTAATAGCTTTGCCTGAAGAGTCCTTAGCAGTACATAACTACCCTTTCCCTATTAGTACAAATCATGCTTCTGTAACAGTCTATGGGGCTGAGAAGAGAGCTTTCATTCTTGAACAGAGAGGTAGACTCATGAGGACCAGCCCAGGAATATTCATCTTTCCAAAGGTCAGTGATTATTCACCACAGATAACGCAGGTAAACGTAGAGACAGATCTGACTACAAGATGCTTACCATCACAAGACATTAATATTTCTAATAAAAGCTGAGCATACTGGTGCATATCCTTAACCCAGCCTCTAGAGACAGAGGCAGATGGATCTCAGTGAGTTCAAGGTCAGCCTGGTGTATATAGAAGGTTTTAGGACACCTAGGGTTTACATAAAAAGAACCGGACTTAAAAAACAGTCATGATAAAAGCCATGCATGTTAGTCCATACACTTGGGAGGCAGAGACAGGAGGATTATGAGTTTGAGGCCAGCTTCAGCTACATATCAAGTATGAGGTAAGTCTGATCTACATAAAAAGACCTTGTTTCAAACAATGACTGGAGACACAGCTCAGTGGTGAAGAGCACTTGCTGCTCTTCCAGAGGACCTGAATTAGGTTCCCAGTACTCATGTCAGGCAGCTCACAATTGCCAGGGACTCCAGCTCTAGGAGATATGGGTCCTCTGACTTCCCAGGATAACTACACTCACTTGTACATGCATGCACACAAGCACACACACACACTTACACAATTAATAATAAAAACAGATCTTTAAAACAAACAAAAATGTGTAAGACTAAATGGAGTGGTGCCTATGCCTAGGAGGTAGAGAGAAGTGGCTTAAGGACTCTAAGCTACTTTTGGCTACAGACATCCTGTCTCAAAAAATAAATAAGCAACAGGGCTGAGGACGCAGCTCAGTGGCGAAGGCACCTGCCACCTGGCCAGGCAAGCCTGACATTGAGCTTAATCCATGGAATCAATAGAAAGGTAGATGGAAGGAGGAGAACAGCTCCACAAAGTTGTCCTCTGACCTCCACAAACACAGCATTACATGTGTGCATGCATGTTTGGGCTCGAGTGCGCAAACACACACACACACACACTAATAATAGTAATAAGTGAAATATATAAAAAGGCATAATTATTTTTGAAACTTCCCAATTTAATTATCTTACAAATCCTTTCTCTTCTTCTATTGAAAAGAACACTTGAGGGGCTTGATATGTAGCTTGCTTGGTAGAATGCTTATCAATATGCTTGAAGACGTTGGTCCATGCCCCAGTCCCACATAAATTGGGTGTAGTAGTGGAATATCAAGTTGGAAGCAGCATGAGCTATAGGGAGAAAAAAGGGCCGGTAGGATTTGCTGAAGGAGGCAGAGGCAGGAGGATCACAAGTTCAAGGCCAGCCTGGGCTACACATTTGGGCTGGAGAGATGGCTCAGCGGTTAAGAGCACTGACTGATCTTCCAGAGGTCCTGAGTTCAAATCCCAGCAATCACATGGTGGCTCACAACCATCTGTAATGGGATCTGATCCCCTCTTCTGATGTGTCTGAAGACAGCTACAGCTATAATATATTATATTATATATATAAAATATATATGTATATATGTATATACATATATACATATATATGTATATAATGAATAAAATCTTTAAAAAGAGAAAAGAGCAGGGCAGTTGTAGTGCATGCCTTTAATCCCAGCACTTGGGAGGCATAGACAGGCAGATTTCTGAGTTCAAGGCCAGCCTGGTCTACAGAGTGAGTTCCAGGACAGCCAGGTCTATACAGAGAGAGAGAGAGAAACTCTGTCTGGAAAAACAATATATATATA
>JADRCD010181414.1:0-12834 GCA_019843815.1 Montemys delectorum
CACCATGTGGTTGCTGGGCTTTGAAGTCAGGACCTTTGGAAGAGCAGTCCGTGCTCTTACCCGCTGAGCCATCTCTCCAGCCTTCAGTGTACTATTTTATGCATGCATTTTCTGTCTAGCTGTCTTTTATTAAAGTGGTCTTGTGCCAGCCATGGTGCCTACACCTTCAACCTCACACCTTTAATCCAGTCTTTGATGGAGTTTTATTTGGACATTTTAAAGTACTCACCAGTCCCCCAAAAACTTACTTTCTTCCCTACATCTGAAACTTAGTCCGTCTAAAAGACCCTCTGAAAGAGGACTCCAAAACTGCTTCACTGAACACCCCAAAATCATCCTGAACAAGGCAAATTGGACATCACCCCAATTCCATACGGGTAATTAGGGTTAGATTCTCAGAGGAAAGAGGGGAGATAGAAACAGGAAGTAGAAACTCGCCAGGCAGTTTAGGGTAAAAAGATTCCCAAAGAAAAATGACCAGTTTCTTCCTTGACTGAAAGCCAGAAATGTCCTTGGGACTCTTGACAATATAACTGACTTCATGACAGGAAGCACCATTGAGGCCATAAAACTCAGAGCGTGGACAGCACCACCTGCCAAAACAAAACAAAGGCCCAACCCACCAAAGCCCAGAGTTCTGGGAAAGTCCCTAAGTGTGCAAACCTTGCTTTTGCGCTTCTGTAGTTCTAGTTAACTGTTCTTGTTCATCGAAGTGTGGCAACCAGAATATGGTTTTTATGCCTAGAAGCTCACCCTGAAAAGGGCTTGTAGCTACCTACACAGGGACCCTGAACATCCAGTGTAGTCCCTGGGCAGCTAGTAAAGACTTCCTACTGGCTTAAACCCATCTAAGGCACTCTCCTCTGGTGGGTGCCTTACAACTGCAGTTTCATCCTCGACAGAGGCCAGAGATGCCAAATGTGTCTTGGGAGCTCTGAGCTCTGATCTGGTTCCTGAGTGGTTCTGGGGTTACTTTTAGTGAGGCAGAAAGCTAAAGTAGCAATTTTGTTGAGAAGAAAGGCCTTGTCAAGAACCTCTGGCCTGGTGTAGAACTAACATTCCATCTCGGGGCAGGACCTCACTCTTGGAGCCCTTAAATACTTCTCTAAAATCCACAACACAGGGGACGGAGAGGTGGCTCTGTGGTTATGAGCACTGGCTGCTCTTTGGGAATCTGGGTTTGATTCCCAGCATCCACATGGTGGCTCACAACCACCAGTAACTCCAGTCCCAGGTTATCTGATGCCCTCTTCTGGCCAGCATGAATACCGGGCACACACACAGTGCACAGAAATACATTCAGGCAAACACCCATATGCAAAATGAATAAATAAATCCCCAAACCCAGAACCCACTGGACTTGCTCCCAGCCTTGCAGCTTTGCACTTTGTTAGTTGGGGTCAGGGGAGGGATGGGGGCAGGGAGAGTAAAGAGACAAAAGGCAGGAAAGAGACCAAATCTGACCTCAAGGCTTAGACTGATTATTTCAAACATGGAAAGACAGAGGGATAGGCACTCTCCTGCAGGATGAGGGTCCTGCAAGTGGGGAAAGCTGGCTGGGAGCTCATACACAGGTGGGTGAGGGGCTTGGGGCTGAGGGGGCTCATACACAGGTGGGTGAAGGGCTTGGGGCTGAGGGGGCTCATACACAGATGGGTGAGGGGCTTGGGGCTGAGGGGGCTATGTACTGATCTGTGGTCTCTCCTTCCTCAGATTGTTCGCTCGAGGGAGAGACAGGCTGTCTCAGAGGACACTTCTCTCTGAGCTGACTGATAATGGTCAAGCAAGGCTGGCTGTAATTTCATGGGAAGTTTTTACAATCAAGGTGCTCTATCACACTCTACACACCACAAATAAATAACTGTAACAAGATTAAGTTTTTACAAATAATTTTGCGGTGGGTGACTTAGTCATGGGACAAGGTGACAGCTTGATTTCACCTGAAATCAGTTGGATTGGATCTCCTTATTGGTATTTCCTTCTTCTTTTTTTTTTTGTTTGTTTGTTTGTTTTGTTTTGTTTTGTTTTTTGAGACAGGGTTTCTCTGTATAGCCCTGGCTATCTTGGAACTCACTCTGTAGACCAGGCTGGCCTCAAACTCAGAAATCCACCTGCCTCTGCCTCCCAAGTGCTGGGATTAAAGGCGTGTGCCACCACAGTATTTCTTTCTGTGAAGGGGATGTCAAAACCAAGTGAGTGCCTGGCCTGGTGTGGAAACTGGGAGGCAGAGTAAGGTGGACATCTGTGAGTTTGAGAATAGCCCGGGCTACACAGTAGTCTGTCTCAAACAAAACAAACAAACAAAAAACAAAATCAAACAACAGTAACAAAAACAAAACAAAGACCTACCCTAGCACAATGCAAATGCTGCTGTAAAGACAGCAGGCCTTTTGAAGAGCACAGAAGGAGAGCAGGAGAATGCCTGGGGCCTTTGTTTGCCACAGGAGGAGCAACCTCAATGTAGCTTCAAAGAAGTTTAACCACAGAGGGGCATTCTGACACACCCGGAGTTAGCCACAAAGAAGCACCCACCCTCAGGCGTTTCATCATCACAAAACCTAGACTCACGCACTGTTACAGTTAGCTGTTTCAAGTTCATATGATCTCCAGGAGTGCAAAGTAAAAACCAAGAAAGACAAAGGTACAGGCGGCGTTTTGCTGGCATTTTACCATCTCTTCCCCAGAGAGCTCCAGAGTAATAAAAGGAGAGTCAACCCACTTGCCAGGTAGACTCTGTGTCCTGCCCTTTGCCAGGTTTTGTCGGCCCGGCTTGATGAACAACAATAAAGGTGGCAAGAACTCCCGGCAGCTGCAGGGAGGGATACCCAAGGCAAAAACAGCTGGATGAAGCTACTAAGGCGGCTCACTGGCTAAAGGTGCTTTACTGCCAAGCCTGATGACCTGAGTTCAATCCCTGAGACCCACAAGGTGGGATTCCTGCAGGTTGTTTTTACAGTGACCACCTCCCCACACAAGTACTTTGTTTTTATGTGTATGAGTGTTTTGTCTGATTGTATATATGTGCACCATGTATGCTGCCAGGGTCAAAAAGAGAGCGTCGGACCCCAGAAACGGGTGATGTGGCCCTCATCCGTGGTCATTGGTCTGAAGCTGGGAAGGAAAGAGGCAGAGAAGAGGCAGCTCTGTACGCTGAAACGTTTGGCTAATACTGTGAGACTTAAGTAAGCCTCTATTTGAATCAATAACTCTTGCCTGGTGCTTTGCCCTGCTCAAGGACTACATTTCCCAGAATCCCATACAATGACTTCCTATAAGGCTGCACCAATAGAAGGCGCTGTTCGCTAACTTCCGGTAATGGTTACAAAATGGAAGCAAGGAGATGCATGTCCAGAAGGGAAAACCTTGGAACGACTGTTCTCACCCCTAGTTCCCACTCCAGGGGTTACAGATGTGATTTCTTGTGTTAGATCTGTTGTTTTATTATTTTAGAGAGGGTCTCACTATGTGTCCAGACTGTTCTGAAATTTACTATGTAGTCCAGGCTGTCCTTAGAACTCAAGAAATCTGCTTGTCTCTACTTCCAGAGTGGGCCACTATGCCAGACTGATTTTGATCTTTAGACTGAGTCTTGTAGCCCAGGGTGACAAACTCCTGATTCTCCTGCCTCCCTTCCCGAATCCTAGGATTACTGGTGTATTCCACCATATTTGGCTTTTGATCACACTTTCTTTTAAAATTATTATTACTTTCTTTATTGTATGTTAGCATGTGAATTTGCACATCTCGTGGTATGAGTGTAGACAGAGGTCAGAGAACAACTTTGACAGTCAGTTCTTTCCACTATGTGGATTCAGAAACTCGAATGCAGGCCATTTGTCTTGGCACCAAGCACCACTGCTAGCTAAACCATCTTGCTGGCCCTCTTGTGTGTGTGCAAGCATCGGGAATGCATGTTTGTTCATGTGAATATGGAGGTCAGACTCCAAGATTTGGAGTCTTCGTTTAGTTTATACCTGTCACTTTTAAATTATTTCATTTATTCATTTGGCATTGGGGGGCACAGGTAAGCCACAACTCAGATGTGGAGGTCTGAGACAACTTGTTGATGCTACATCTATCGTATGGGTTCTAGGTATCCCAAATCAGGTCTCCATACTTGTACTGCAAGCATGTTACAGGCTCAGACCTTGAATTTTGTGGCTGTTGTTCTTCGGTGTTTTTATTTTTTGGGGACAGGGTCTCTATGTAGTCCTGGCTGTTCTAGAACTCACTATGTAAACCAGGTTGGCCTTGAACACAGAAACCCATCTGCTGCCACCATGTGCATGTGTGTCCATGTGCTGGGATTATAGGACCTGCCTCCACCATGGGAGAAATTGATTTTCAGAAGAAAAGCCTATGGTTTTTGTTTAAAGGTTAGAGCTGGGCCAGGCAGTGATGGCGCATGCCTTTAATCCCAGCACTTGGGAGGCAGAGGCAGGCAAATTTCTGAGTTCGAGGCCAGCCTGGTCTACAGAGTGAGTTCCAGGACAGCCAGGGATACACAGAGAAACCCTGTCTCGGGGAAAAAAAAAGTTAAAAAGTTAGAGCTGGGCGTAGTGGTGACAACCTTTAGTCCCAGCACTCAAGAGGTAGAAGCAGGTGTTTGAGGCCAGCCTGGTCTACACTGCTAGTTCTGGGGCAGCCTGCCTACACAGTGAGATCCTGTCTCAAAACCAAAAAAGTTGAGGGATATTCTAATATTTATTAGTTGATCCATGTGATCAGGACACACCATAATTCATTTTCCTATCAGCCTAGGTAATGTAAAAATAAAAGCAGAACCAGATTTATTTTTTTATTTTTTTAAAGATTTTATTATTATTATTATTATTATTATTATTATTATAAATGAGTACATTGTAGCTGTCTTCAGATACACCAGAAGAGGGTATCAGATTTCATTATGGGTGGTTGGGAGCCACAATGTGGTTGCTGGGATTTGAACTCACGACCTTCGGAAGAGCAGTAGATGCTCTTACCCGCTGAGCCATCTCACCAGCCCAAGAACCAGATTTATTGAAAAGAAGTTTTTGTGGCTGTTTGCCTGTGTGTGTGGTGTGTGCACACCCTATATGCCTGTGAGCAGAGGCAGGGGAGTGTCTTGCCTTACTACTCTCTGCCTCAGTCACTAGAAGGGAGTCTGGTTGAATCTGGAGCTAGGCTGGCAGCATCGTGAGGTCCTTGTGTGCCAACCTTCCCACTGCTGGGGCTGACAGTGCGACCCCAGTCTTTAAGGGGTGACTAGATCTGCAGGTAGGAGGAGCATTTCCCTCAGGGGTTGAGTTCTGGTGGGGCCTGGATGACTTACAGCAAGAGCAGGTTCTCATGAACTAGAGCTGCCCTCTGTGGTGTCATACCTTCCAAACACATCTCTCTGCCCTCCAGCTTTCCGCCCCAACCTTAAGCAAAAAGCTCTCACCAGAAGCCAAAAAAGGTCCAGAGACACTCAGCTGCCAGACCCATATCCAAAATAAACCCCTGGTTGGGGATGGGGACATGGTGGGTGATTCATGTCTGTCATCTCACTCTTGGGGAGTAGAAGCAGGAGGATGAGGAGGTTGAAGGTCATCGCCAACTACATAGTGAGTTTGAGCCTAGGATACAGGAGACCCACCCCCACCCCCAAAAAGCAAGAGTTCTGAAACCAGTTGTAGCAGCACACAACCAGTAATCTCAGTACTAGGGAGGCTGAGGCAGGAGGATTTGGTCATTGATATTGGCCTACACAGTAAGACCATATCTATATCTCAAAAAAATCCAGACTCCAAAACACCAACAAAAATGTATCAAACGGCTTTTGGTGGCACCTCATGCCTACAATCTCTATACTCAGGAGGCGAGAGCAGAAAGGTTGCCACAGGTTTGAGGCCAACATGGGCTATATATGGGGCTCCAGACTGGCCTAGGCTACAGAGTAAGATTGTTTCAAAAAGCAAAAAACAAGGGCCTGGGGATGTGACTCAGTTGGCATTGCCACTGCCTAGCATGGGTTAAGCCTATGTTCAACTCCACCTTGTAAGCTGGAGAGGTAGTACATGCCTGTGAGTCCATGCCTGTGAGTCCAGCGCCAGGGAGGCAGAGGCAGGAGAATCAGGAGTTCAGGATCATCCTAAGCTATGTAGGGAGTTGAAATCAGAAAAGGAAAAAGAGCCACATATATGCCTTTATTTCCAACACTCAGGAGGCAAAGGCAGGTAGATCTCTGTGGGCTCAAGGCCAGCCAGGGATAAATAGTGAGACTTCCTCTCCCTCTCCCTCTCCCTCTCCCTCTCCCTCTCCCTCTCTCTCTCCCTCTTCCTCTCCAAGCAGACTGAGCACGCCATGAGAACAAGCCAGAAAGCAGCACCCTCCATGGTCTCTGCATCAGCTCCTACCTCCAGGTTCCTGCCTTGATTTCTCTCAGTGATGGAGCAAAGTAAACCCTTTCCTTCCCAAGTTGCTTTGGTCATGGTGTTTTACTACAGCAATAGATACCCTAACTAAGACAGAAATTAGTACCAGGAGTAGGGTGTTTCTGTGACAAAACTGACCATGTTTTTAGAGGACTGTTCAAGGACTTTGGAATTTTGGGCCAGAAAAGCCATGAGTGTTCAGAGCTGTGCTGACTACTTTTATGTTAATTTGCCACAAGTTGGAGTCATCTGAGAGGAGGAAATGAAACCCCACGGAAAAAAAACGCCTCACTAGACCTGGCTGAAGGCAAGCCTATGAAGCACTTTTTTTAGTGATTGATGTGGGTGGGCCTGGTGCATTGTGGGTGGTGCAACCTCTGAGCTAGTGATCTGGGGTTCTAGTAGAAAGCAGGCTGAGTGTTCATTGGTGACACAAACCTTTAATCCCAGCACTCGGGAGGCAGTCAGGCAGATCTTTGGGTTAGAGACCAGTGTGGTCTACAGTATTAGTTTCAGGATAGCCAGGGCTACATAGGGAAATGCTGTCTTGAAAACAAAAGAAAGAAAGAAAGAAAGAAAGAAAGAAAGAAAGAAAGAAAAGCAGGTTGAGCAAACCATGAGGAGCAAGCCAGTGAGAGGCACTCCTCCATGGCCTCTTTGTTAGCTAACGCCTGCCCCCAGGTTCCTGCTCTGACTTCCCTCTGAGATGGACTCTTACCTGGAAATGCAAGTGAGCTGCATTTGGTTGTAGTGTCATCACAGTAATAGAAACCCTACTAAAACAAGAGCTTAGTGAGTGGCTGTGGGAACTTAAAAGGGAATTCTGAAAGCAGCACACACCATGGAGCCTTCAGAGGGACGTTTGAAGTCCCTCAAAGACTCTATGAGGACCATTCAACACACACAAACACACACACACACACACACACACACACATGCACAGAGACAAACACACACGCACAGAGACACACGCACAGAGACACACACACACAAACACACACGCACAGAGACACACACATACACATACATACACACACACACACACACACACACACACACACACACACACAGAGTTCCTGTCTTCAGGCACACCAGAAGAGGGCATCAGATCCCATTACAGATGGTTGTGAGCCACCGTGTGGTTACTGGGGATTGAACTCAGGACCTCTGGAAGAGCAGTCTGTGCTCTTAACTGCTGAGCCACCTCTCCAGCCTCCATTCAACATTTTGAATTAAAAATCTATGGTTCTGGTCAGCTGGAGATGAAAAATTGGCTATAAATGAGACAAAACTCACTAAATTGAAAACTTTGCTTTGCTGAAACCATTAATACTTTTCAGCTGGGGCTGAAGAATCAACCGTGACTAAGAAGAGACCAGCATCACTGAGGTGAGATCTGCTGTTTCCTCAGGGTCAGCCCTCAGGAGCCAGACAGAGCCAAAGCTACACCTTGAGCTGCACCTAAACTTAGTATCATGTATGTTTCCCAGGTGGTACTTGTTTTTAAGGCAGGAAGGAGTCATGGAGAGCCGCTGACACTGTGAGAGGCCAGGAGAGGCCGCTGTGAAGGTTTGGGCACGGTTGCGATAGAGAGCCCAGGACTGGAGCAGTCCTGGAGAGAAGTTGAGTATTCTATGGCAGGGTTAGAGCCTCGGAAGGGAGCACAGTACAGACTATTATAGGTGCATCCCAGTTGAAGTGGGGACCCAGGCATTTTGGAGATGTCAGTACCAAGGGCTGACCAACGATGGTGGTTGCTGTATGCTGTGGGATGGAGCTGAGCTAAACCTGTGAGTTGACCTTGTGATCATCAGATCCCAAGAGCAGAGCTACACAAGCCCTTTAGAGTCTAGAAGCTCATAAGTCTGAAAACAGTTGAGCTTCATACTGTTAGACTTTGGTCTTGCTTTGCCTTGACTGTGGCTACACCCTGGTTCTTCCCTCTAGAGTAAGAAAGTATGTAAGTTGTTTTTTTTTGTTTTTTTTTACAGGAGCCCACAATTAAGACACTTTGTATTTTTAGAGAGACTTTGAATACTTAAAAAGACTACTTTAAAGTGTTTGAATTTTTAAAGACCAGGACTTTTTTTGTTTGTTTGTGTTTGTTTGTGTTTGTTTGTTTATTTGTTTGTTTTTGAGACAGGGTTTCTCTGTGTAGCCTTGGCTGTCCTGGAACTCACTCTGTAGACCAGGCTGGCCTTGAACTCAGAAATCCGCCTGCCTCTGCCTCCCAAGTGCTGGGACTAAAGGCTTGCGCCACCACTGCCTGGCAAGACTCGGACTTTTAAAAGTTGGATTATGTTTTTTTTTTTAAAGCAGAGAAGTAGTGATGTACACCCTTAATACCAGCACTTGGAAGGCAAAGGCAGGCAGATCTTTATGAGTTTGTTGCCATCCTTGGCTACAGAAAAAGTTCCAGGGCAGCCAAGGCTACACAGAGAGACTCAGTCTCAAAAACAAAAAAGTTGGAATGTTTTATACTGTGATATTAATAGGAGATCTTGGGAATAAGCAAGAAAGGAAGGGTTATGGTTTAATAGTATTGTATCGGTGTGTTAAATGGACAAGGGACTTGTTGTCCTTGTTTGTTTTTGGTCAACTGACCTAAGCTGGAGTCCTCTGGGAAGAGGAACCTCAGATGAGAAAACGCCTTCATTGATTGTTCTGTAGGCAAACCTGCAGGGGTCTGCTTGGACTGCTGATTGATTGGAGAGGGCCTGGCAAGCCCACTGTGGGTAGTACCATTTCTCAGAAGGTGGTCCCGGCGTAGGTAAGGCTGAAGCCTTCTCTCAAGCCATGAAGGTCAGGCCAGTAAACAGCATCCTTCCTCCAAGTTACCGCCTCAGCTTCCCTCAGTGATAGGCTAGAAACCGTAAAGTGAAGAAAACCCTTTATCCCCAAGTTCCTTTCAGCCATAGCGTTTCAAGGCAGCGTGAGCAACCCAGTCACAGGCAGTTCCAGCTGCCAAGGGCGGGCGCTGGGATCTGAACTTAGGTTCTCATGATTGTGAGTGCTCTTGCCCCTGAGCCACCGACCCAGCTCCCAAGTCTTTTGGTTTTGTTTGGACAAGCTTACACACAACACAGGGTAGCTTAGAGTGCTCTATGTAGCAAAGCATGGCCTTGAACTCCTGACTCTCTTGCCTTCACTTGCCAAGTACTAAGATTATAGGTGTTTGCTGGTTTACGGGGTCCTAAGGACCATACCAAAGGTCTCATGCATTCTAGGTGCACACACCACCTACTTAGTTACATTCTCAGCCTCAGTTTTATTTATTTTTATTTACTTGTTTGTTTACTTTAGATACCAATTCATTATATAGCCCAGGTTAGCCTCAGGCATGACTCCTGTTTCAACCTCCCAAGTGCTGGAATTATGGGTATGTGTACTCCTCCTCTCCCTCCTCCCTCTTTCCTCTTCTTCCTCCTCCCCCTTCCCCCTCTCCTCCTCTCCCTCCCCCTCCTCTTACCCATCCCCCTCTCCCTCCTCCTCCTCCTCTCCTCTCTCTGGGCCTGAACCCAGGGCTTCACACATACTAAGCACATATTCCTTCCTGAGCTACAATGTTACTTATTTCTGAGGCTCTTCCCATATGAACCAAAGGACTGCAGGAACCATATTCAACTCTGCCTTCTTCCTTTCTTTGTATTTTCCCAATCATCTGTCAATATGGTCTCATGAGAAAGGGTGCTACTTTCTTCTCTGTCTTATAGGGGAGGGAACTGGAGCTCAAAGAAGTTAGCACACCAGACAAAGAGGTGTGCCAGGAAGCCACCTGGAGAAGAGCCCTTCCCTTCGCAGGCCTCGGCACGTCTTGCCTCTACAAGTTTCGGCTGGCTAAGGCTTGCTTTGTCACTGTGTAGAGGACCTCTTCCACTTGCACATAATATTTTTTTATTTGTTTGTTCATTGAGAGAGAGAGAGAGAGAGAGAGAGAGAGAGAGAGAGAGAGAGAGAGAATCAGTGACCCAGCATATTTATGGAGGTCAAAAGGCCACTTGCAGGAGTTAGTTTTCTTCCTACCACGTGGGTCTTGGAGACTAAACAGCTCATGGGCCTTAGTGGCAAGTAGCTTCCCTGGTAAGTCACCTCACCAATCCCTCATATAATACTTACTGGTTGACTACTGAGTACCGAGAACTAATCTGGGCTCTCCAATTCCCAACCCCACTGACCTACTTCCTCAAACCAGAACCATCCTAATAATACCAGTCTCTTTCGAGTCCAGCACAGGGTCAACTGAGGGTCGTGTCAGAGCTTTCTGGATTTAACTACTTCCCCAAATCTCCAGAACTGACCACAGAACATCTAAACCATGAGGCAGTGAGGAGCACTTAGTTTAAACCACAGCTGAATCCCACTTACTTTAAAGGCAGTGAGTGAAACTAGGCTCCAAGGCAGGTAAGCGTAGAGAATGGTTTGGCAGCCTGGGACTCCACTTGGCTTGGGCTATGCACACAGTCTTCCAACAGCGCATGCACGGATAACCTAGGACCTTCACCTGCTCGTGCCATGCACCCATACCCCTTTCCTAGTGATGCACCCAGAAATCTGGGACAGTTAACTGCTTCAAGTTGATTGTCCACTCCACTCTGAACAATGATGCAGGGACATGGCAATGTAGCTCACTCAGTAAAGGTACTTGCTGCTAAGGTTAAAGACCTGAGTTCAATCCCCAAGAGCCAATGGCAGAAGGAGAGAACTGACTCCTACAATTGTTCTCCGGCCTCCAGACTTGCCTTGACACATATATACCCAGCTAAATTGATAAATGTAATAATTAAACCACACACATACAAAAGCAAACAATAGAATACGGTTTTCATTCCTTGGTGACCATCAGAGTTTCTGTTCAAATGGATTTCTCAGTGTATCTGGGTGTGAGGAAATCCAGCCTGGACTGGTTCACACACAGTAAGGAGGACTGTGCTCTCAAGTACATTTTTTTTTTTTTTTTTTTTTTTTGGTTTTTCGAGACAGGGTTTCTCTGTGTAGCCCTGGCTGTCCTGGAACTCGCTCTGTGGACCAGGCTGGCCTCGAACTCAGAAATCCTCCTGCCTCTGCCTCCCAAGTGTTGAGAGTAAAGGCGTGCGCCACCACTGCCTGGCTCTCAAGTTTTTTTTATGGAGAATCCCCTATCTACCATCTTATGCATATGCATAATAGAACCAGAGCCTCAATGGGGAAGGGCGTGCACATCAGAGATTTCTTTTAACCCAAACCTGCCAATCAAAATAAGGAGCCACAAGTGCTGAACCCCTTAGCAATCAAACCCCTCTTTGTCTCAGAACTCAGGAAAGGAAGCCCTAAACAATTACAATAACAGGGCCGTGATTGCCTCACTCATGTGGCCCTTAGTCCCTCTTTTTGTTTAATTATGATGTTTAAAAAAACTTTGTTTTAAGAGTATGAGTGTTTTGCCTAATTGCATATATGTGTGACATGTGAGTGCCTGGTGCCTACAGAGGGTGTCTGATCCCTTGGGACTGGAAATCATGAACCATGCGGGTGCTAGGACTCAAGCTCAGGTCTTCTAAAAGAACACATGCTCTTAACCACCGAGCCACTGCTGCAGGTTTGTTTGTTTGTTTGTTTATTTTTGTTTGTTTCTCTTTTGTATTGTATACCATGCTCATGGTACACATGCTGTGGGATACAGATGGAGGTCAGAGGATAACTTGGGGATAACAGGTCTTTCTTCTTCCAAGTGGGTTCCAGGGATCAAACTCAAGTCATGCTAGGCTTGGTGGTAGGCACCTTTACCCACTGAGCCATCTTGCCAGCCTTCCTCCTTTTTATTTTTTTAAGCTAGGTTCTTGCAGTATAGTCCAAGCTAGCCTCTCACACTCACAGTAATCCTCCTGCCTTTGCCTCCTCAGTACTGGGGATTATAGGTGTGATCACCCTGGCCAGCTAGTATTCCCTCTTTTTCAGTTGATGATCTCAGGTATTTTGTTACCATATCAGAAAGCTGACTTGGTAGCCCAAAGTGGTATTATCAATCGAACTGAACACCCAATCCATGTACCTCTTTCTCCCCCAAGCCCTTGGCCAGGGTTCCCACAGATCAGTCATGAGATCCTAGGGTCTCTAACATGACACACAATAAAAACTCCTGGTAGGTGACATCTGAAGACACATTGTGTCCATCCCAGTTGGCGGGTCCTGGGATAGGTGTGACCGGTTGTCACATGAAAGGAAAAGCCAGCGAAGTCTGTGTAGTTAGTTCTTTGGCCCACAGCACTTGAGCTGCAGAAGACAAGGAGTATTATGACGTGATCTGTGGGATGGCTCAGTGGTGAGAACACTTGCCACACAAGCATGGCTTGAGATCGAATCCCCAACCCTTGTCAAAAGCCATGCAGGCCATAAGTGCCCAGAACCCCACTGCTGGGAGGCAGTGACAGGGGATGGATGCACTGGGGTTTGCCAGCTGCCA